>DWJZ01005404.1:0-14095 GCA_018249125.1 Asbolis capucinus | reverse complement strand
GGCCGACACTCGCTTTTAAAATGACTATAAACATTGTGTAATACTTGGATTGAACTCACATTGTCATTTCATTATTATACGCTTTGTATTAATAGGTGTTTCCCTCGAAATAGTTGTACACGACTGCTGCGACAGCAGCACGAGGGAGCAATCTTTACTGGTCGCATTCACGTGACTCTTGCAGTCGCCTCACGTGATTGGTTCGTCGTCTATTGGAATTTCGGCCGGTTGATTGTCCGTAAATGTACATTGCCCCCACCTGTGTTCAGTTGTTCTCGCGAACAGCACACGGTTCTTGTGATGCGTACTATACATTATTATTTAATTTTCATGTCTTTATTCCTGTTTCAGATCATTTTGAAATAAACACGTCCTGGTATGATATTGTGTCGTGGTCGTGATTAATTCATTCATTTTTTGTGCTTGTAAAAAAATATAGACCGCTGCAGGAAACATTTACAGAGACAATAGGGCGCCTCATTATTTTATAATAAAGGGTATATAAGGTTTAAAAAACAAAATGTTAGGCTATTACCTAACTGTACCTGACTGTTATTTGATACCATCCTACATACATACATACATACACTCAAACAATGCAAATGATCAAGCTCCGACAACAAATGCACTAACTTAACCCAAATAACTTTTCCCACTACAATCAATTCTCGCATTAAGTTTAACTAATCAAATTACTAATAAGTGTGACGTCGCGCCAGAATATTATCGCACACAGTCCGTTGTTGTCATCTTGACCTAACTTTAAACAATGACACACTAGTCAAACCTTGCCTCCATACATTTTTATTATTCCTGTTAAAAATGTCGCGTATAGTGAGTGATACTGAAGTTGTTACATTCACCGACGCGCGTGTGCGTGTGCGTGTGTGTGATATCAACGCAGTGGCAGTCAGCCCTAGTCGGTGACGTCACCGCCGGCGTGCTCAGCTGCGGCCGGCGCTCGAATTGATTATATCTAATGAGCAAAATCTTTCCGACCCGTTCATCGAATACATTACCACTCTAAGATTATGAGCCTTCCGCTCCAAGGTCCACGCACACTCGTTTTGTTGTACTCGTGTACACTTCTCACATATAACCACTATTCCAAATAATTCGGACTGTATCATTTTAAAATATATATTTTTTCAACGTCTCTCAGTTTCAGTTTATTTATTTTATTTAGTGACATATTACGTCAGACACACACTCCGCGATCCACGGATCCACGTGCGCCGAATGACATTGGCATTCGAACACATACCTACCTTCATTCTTGACAACAGCGTCGTAGCCTTGGCCTTTGCTCCAACTAGCTCTACTAATGGTTTAATAATAATGCTGTGGGTATTTGTATGATATGGGTGTAGGAGACCGTAGACGGTACACTCGAGCCCCCGGTGCAGCGCCCCGATCGACGTTTATTACGTAACATATCAGTTTCGATATTGTTGTATAAGTTACTAGATGTCGACGTTGGATGGAGACATTTATCTGCGATAGGTGAAGTGTTACAAAATGCTTATCGTAAGCTAAATAAATGACTGTGTACTACGGACACTATCAGCTATCAGAAACTAAATATTTGTAATATTACGGGACATAACTGTAATGCAAAAACGTAATGAACTACCTACCTACATCATTACTATATATTATGTCAGTTCCTACACTTGACAAATTACTTTAAACGATTTCTCAAGACTACTCTCTTGGACTATTGGTCCGAAGAGCTTGGCACTGAAGAGCAAGGTTGCACAATGAACTACTTACGGAGCGATGCGATCGATGACGTAGCCGCGGTGACGTCACTACTGTACGCCACGTCACGCGAAATATATGTTGAAAGTTGTGTGGTGGAGTCGAAGGGCTAACGACTTAGTTCGCTGCAGTAGACGGTTGTGATGGCGACAGGAGCTCATGACCTCAGGAGCCGCGGCTGAGCATCATCAGAGCCGTAACGTGCAGTCATTACTGATGAATTCTGTGCCTGCAATCCTGAAGGCAATTGTTAGCCAAAATTACAGAATTTGTACATTTATAGGTAACATTCGCTCCTACTCGTGTGTGATGTTTTGTATTAGAACATAATTACATCGTACTTACATTTACTTTAATTTGAAGTTTTATTTGATGCCACTACAGTTTCAATTAAATACTACTCTGGTATTTCTAAACTTATTACTTCATGGCACCTATCGGTCTATTGAAGCTGGGCGTACGTCATTCGCACAATTCTACAAAATGAATAGGTCATCGATACATATAATATTTGAGTGTAACGTAATAACACAACTATATTCAATGTATAAAGTTATATAAAAAAGTTGACGTTGGAAATAAACGTCTGTTGAGACTGATTGAGAGTACCTGAACATGGTGAGGGGGACGGCGACGCGCCATAGTTGTCGGAGCACGTGTTGCAAACAAAAAGTGTCATTACTGAAAGTGATTGGCACGTTGAAGGCGGTCGCCGGGCGCCGGGCGCCGGTCCGCGTGCTCGGCCCGCGGGAGGTCGCGCCCGGGAGAACACGCACTGTCAGGTTCGGTCTCGTGCCGCCGGCCCGCTCTCACATCCATCTCATACATGGGCAATCTAATTAAACACTCATGTATATTTACATATGTCTTTACTGTATTATTATTGTAACAGTTTCTTCTTCATTACTAACTTCCAGAAACTTCTGTGCGCGAAATTATTTCATTCCGTCTACTATGGTTTTAAAATATTCAGTCCCAGTGTACAAAATATAATATACAATTAAAACAATTCGATTATTGTATTACTTGGCAAAAGCTTATATTACTGTAATCGCACTCGACACGCCACGGCTCCTGCTGGCAGCGGTGGACCGGCGCTGCTGGTTGGCGGCGGAACTGGTTCAGTCGGTTCTGGTTCATCACTATCATCGAATTGCCAAATTAAGCCGACATTAATAAGGAAAACGACAGTCACGAAAATTCGAAATAACTGGTTCTATAAAAAATATATTTAAACTTGAATAGAGTTCAGACGAGTAGGTGGTTGTTGTACCTGCGAACTAAACTCCGGTCAGTGAATGTTCGCAAGTCAACGTCCCCCGGCCTCGCCCCGGCCTCGCTCCGGCTTCTACCGACTCGCCGTTGCTGTTAACGGTTTCATTAATGGCGAAAATACTGTATTCACGGAGTTCAATAAATAGCTATTGATCGTGCATGATCGTGCGTGTTGTGTGACATGTGGGCGTCCATCGTGAAGAGTGTATGAGGTTGGTTATTGCGTGAACTGCAGTCTCACAGTCGGGTCGTTTTTGTTTTAATAAAGTATCCCTCGAGCTGATATTGTATTACCTTTGATATGTAGCGGACGGATGAGGACGTGCTCGGGACAAGTTCTTTACGTAATTGATATCAACAGCAATAAGTGTTCTGAGAGTACAATACGTCCGAGTAGTCAGCAGGGCGGCGCCGTGGCGCACTCTGACCAAATACCAGATAGGTGACTGGCGGATACCAGTTCAGTAACCGTAATCAAATAACTCCTACAAGTTCATACAACCGCCAATGACGTATTCCGCGTCACCTGTGTTCACACACGCACACACACATTCAGTAGTGTGCGTCACCGCTCCACACTATTTAAAATAAAAAATGTTTGATTGAAGCTAAAGATTAACTTCGGCTTTGTTCATTAACTTTGCTACGATGACGCAAATCGTGTTAGCTCACGTAAACGTAGAGCTAATTGTAGAGATACACCATATTATTTAAGTTCATTATAATGCGTCTATTGTATAAATTAGTTTCGCTCATGTTTATATAAAAGTTTATCCAATAAGCAGAGCCCGGCGGGCGATGTCGTCCTCCCCCGGTGCCGTCCGGGCCGCAGCGACGTCAGGGCAATAGCATTGTTGGCCGAGAACAGCGAGTAGGTGCTCGAGGACCTGTACAACATTCTACGCACCCTTAGTGGAGCGAGTAGAGACACATGGAAGCATGACTGTAGTTACTGTGCTCGAGTTAGTCGGGGTCGGCGCGGGGCGCGGCGGCGTGGCGGCGCGGGGTGAGCGGCCAGACGACCAGGGCCCGTCCTCACGCAATTCATCCAAATATCATTGAGGAGTTCGTCGCTTGCGTAACAGTCCATTGCCCGCCGGCTTCATCCACCGCCGCCGTCGGTCCGTGCGGTCCTCAGCCCCGCGGCCCCGGCCCTATGAACGCAGCCGCGCCCGTTCTCACATTTTATTTCGTGTACTTTTCATCTTGACACTTCGTGAACCAGACCCTTCATTTTCTCGAGTATTTTTAGTTTTGGATTAAAGTATTGAGCTACGAAGGTGAACTGACTGAAACATCGTCTACGTGCGATAGCGGTCGTACGCGACAGGTTCCCATACTGTCGTGCAAATATCATTTCAAACTGTGAGAAAAGCTTCGGAACCTTCTTAAAATAAGATATAATATATATTTTTTGTACCCTTTTGTTTGGGGAGATCTAAATTCCAAGTATGTACTGTTACCGTTCAAGTGGTTAACATTGCCGGGGATCTCTTCAGTGGTGAAGACTATATTGTCATAGAACCACACCAAGTGCCTGATGTGTGTAACCTGGTGCACTGCGAACTGTACTAGTAGTTAAACATTCTTGGAATGCTAATGACTTGAATATAGATTTTTTAATACAAGTCGCTGGCAAATAGAGCGGATAAGTGCAACCAAATGCTGCACTAGCTAGCACCAGCTCGTCAACAATGCACTCCGTTCCGCCGGCGTGCTCCTTCGCAGCGGGCAGCACGTGGCTGAGGGCTGCGGGGTGGACGCCCTACAGTTTAAATATCGGGTTCAATATTCTAGCATGCACTTGGAAAAGTACATCGAGCTCGGAAAATATAAAAATCGTTAGCCTTTCCTTTATGTTGCGCGACCTGTTAGCAAAACACTGTCTGTCACAAATAAATTATTAGTCTGTTACATGTATAATGTGGTGCTTACTGAGAAGATGGTGATTTCGTTAACATTATGGTATTAAACTTTCTTTGCAGTATCGTTATATAAGACCGAGTACACAAGTCTTGATCGTTGGTGGTGGAGTGAAGATGATAAACGGCTTATGACACAGGCTATTTTTGTGTACAGGTCCCGCAAGCGCGGCCCCAGCAGCTCCTGCGAGCTGGGCTACGAGCGCGACGACCAGATGAACGAGTGCAACGCGGCGCTGGTCCTCATGTCGCTCAGCTGCTCGCCCAACTCGCCGCGACCCAGTGAGTTAATATTAACACGACCCGAGTAACAACTTACGTGTTAGCAGAGTCGGCTCCCGTCCCGTCAGTTTAATGCAGTGACACAAGCTTCGGCTGAGCGACCGGTGCCAATACTCGGCACTATTTCATGGCTCGTAATGTTCACTTCTATGTTTATGTTTAAATTTTCCCATTTTAGCAACCATTAGATCACATAGTTTGCATATAAATAATTCGTAAAGTAATTGATCGAGGGTACATTTGATTTCATGTAACATTTGTTCTAAAAGTTCCCTTACAATATGGCAACGTGCGTTTGCTTTTACATAAATATGATCGCCTGCCTCTGCCGCTGCCGCTGGCTGCCAGCCGCCGGTTCCCCAAAGGCCATTCCATGACATAACATACCTACCTGGACTTGCATTACGTAAAAACAGAATGCATAGCTAAATTATGACACTCTTAATATTCATTTAAAATAATAGAACATTTCTTTCGAGTCGTGTGTACTTGGTACCGCTTGTAGAATAATATAATTTAGATGTGACTAGCGAGGGTTTGGTATGAAATCTGTAAAACGCTGATAACGTCTAGACTGAGTCTAGACTGTGTCTAGACAGGTGTTCGGTGTGACTGCGCTCCCGTGCCACGGGCTCCACGGGCTCCAGCACGCCGCCGCGCCGCCGCGCCGCCGCGCCGCTCCGAGCGGAGCGCAAATCGTCACCGATCTTCTAGTTCTCGCGCGCTAGTTCACTGTCAATTATAACGTTATTTAAATAAATAAGTGCGCGGTACCGAGCACCGAGGACGATCGGTGTCCCACATTATGAATAATAATTTTGCTTCGACAATGATTGTACGTATGTCCGTCCATTCATTCGCTCCATGCGTGGCTTCACTTTTTATAGCGGGCCGAGCTGGAACCGTCGAGTGGCCACCGAGATGGCTGTTCCGCTAAACGCAGCTCGGTCGAATTCTACCAACAAACTTTTGATCGATTGATTTTCTAATAAATGTAAGATTGAAACGTATTAAAAGTTAAAGATACGCGAGTAGAGTGGCGTCCTGTGCGATGTGGAGACACATGAATGGAGTAATTAAGATGTAACCAGCGAGCGGACGGGGCACTCGAGCTCGTGCATGTTGCGTAACAGCGAGTGCCGCGCCTCCCGGAGCCACTCGTAAAACTTTACGATTCACAATTCATCTCCAACGGCCTCACGCCGTATGTATGTCGCGAGAAAATAGCTGTTCTCGCGAGTGAAAGTGCCCACTCATAGTTCCGTTTCGTAATTTATTGCACTTAAATTCTTGTTCGGTACACGCTTTTAAGATTTTAATTGCCGAGTACAGTGCTTTCTACATTAATTTGTTACACAGAAATATGTAATTAGTTGCATCTATTCTGTGGGTCGGCCTGATGGCTCGTATAGCGGCTCATACAATGCACTATAAATGTCAGTGTCCCACCGCGGTCCCGAGATGATGTCGTAGCACCGCCCTATGGCACACGTGGCTCAATCACCGACTCGTGTTGAATGGTACCGCGGAGACAAGGAGGCCTCTCGCATCTCGGGGGAAGACCCGCCCACTACACAAACTACGTAATGTGACGTTCATTTAATTACAGTAATTGCGTCTTAGTGGCATACTAAGAACTCCATGATTTATATTCAAGCAATCGTAAAATAAGCAATAAGACAGAATTACAGAACAATAATTTAATGTTTAATCCGTTTATTTGCCATTTCTGGCCGTTCTCGCCCCGCCTTGTTCTGGTCCATAATGTAATATATTGAACGTAATAGGTCCGTGGGGAGGCCGGTCCTCGGTGTCTCCCGGAGCCAGCAGCAGTTCAGGGTCCTCGTGGCGATCCGGCACACCGTCTCCCCCTCCAGTGTCCTCGTCCTTCAGCGACGAGGGTATTGCCATGGATTACGAAGATCTTCACCCGAGGAAAAAGAGGGTAAGTAGTAACCTATCAATGTGCTTATAGTAACATACTGAACAACATTTTACAGTCAACCTACGTTACGCTGTATATGTTCATCGTTCCTCGCAGCGTTTTATCCTGTATAGGTTGGCCGCCATATTGTTTTCCGCCATCTTGTTGCACCGGCCAATTTGAACATCTATTTTATCATCAAAAATATTTTTTATTGGAAACTTTGAGCTTAATACGTGAAGTAGCTGCTAGATGACGGCACAAACGTACATATTTAGTGGAGCCGAATTCCCAGTAGTTGACAATGGCAGTAAGTACTCTATTACTATTAAAACAGTAAGATGATTTAAACGGTGGTGTTACATCGTGAACATTGACGCCATCTTAACAGAAATGTCTGAACAAATACGTGCTTTACTGGTTTAGGAATAATGCTTCTTAGTCAAAATTGGCCAGGAATGTTGTCAAACGTGCTGAGCCAACGTGCCAGCGGTCTCAGTCAGACCGTGACACGAATCGTGCTCGCTTTCGTACGTCTGCGCAGATGGGTGGTTAACATCTCATGCTGTATCGGCCTGCGAGCCCGCAGACCACACGCCACTGACATCCAGCAGTGTTCGGAGCCGGCGCGCCCTGTCAGGTGCAGCCGTCTCAGTTTATGTAGCGGTGTACTGGCTGTGATGACTGTAGGCCGCGTGCAGGCAGCGGCAGCAGCGTGCTGCAGCCAGGTGTATCTGTATAATGGGCAATATTACCATTTAGCCGAGATACCGCGGCATTACAGCAACATTATTTCCATATTAGAGATCGTACAATGCATTTTGCAAATAACCGGGCTCCCTGGCGCGCCGCACACTTTCACCGCGGACACCTGTTCGCCGCTAAAGGCCATTATGTCACAACTATGGGTTTCTATGCAATTCCTTTCCTTGGTGTCGCAAATCACTAAACTTTGAATATTCCCGCGCAAAATAACTTCCAAAGATTATCGGTTTAACGTACTGATGACGTACGAATTGCATTCGTAACGTTGCAAAATTTCATAGAACTTGATCATTGTGCTGGTTGAAACGAAACTGAACTCGTGCACCGATAAGGTAATCTTGGCGGAACATTCGTCACGTTTACGCAATTTGTATTATAACTAATTTAAACATTAATAAAATAAGCATCGTTATTTCAGCAACGTACTTAGTTTTCATATCTTAAATCCGTATCGACATCAATGTCAAATATATATCTTTTACGATTTAAACAAGATAACGGAACATATCAACATTCGGTTATCTAAAAGTTATTTAACAGATATTTGCAAAACGAGGGCTGATTGTGAAATGATCTGAACTTGCGGTGGCTGCGACCGCGCGCGCCGCCGCACGCCGCCGCACGCCGCCGCACGCCGCCGTGCAGCAGTCGCAGTCGTCACGTTGCTACATGTGCATCAATCAATGTATTTGATGTGCACTACACACATGTGTACAGTTTACTAATTATCATCAATTGCGTAAAACAATAAGTACAAGTTATTTTATACCGACGACAAAGCAACAAACAATCGTTGAATTTATCTGATAGTACGGACATACGGACGTTGCCAAAATAACAAATATACGTAATTTGAATTATGAAAGTTCCCGTATCAAAGAGTCACATTGGGACCTCCTCACCGAGACTTCGATGTCTGTCCGCTCGGCCCACAACAAAGGACGGCCTCTTTATTTGTAGATTTGGCATTAGACAGCCACTGAAATAGTTATTAGTGGCTAACAACTCTAGCAAACTATCTTTCATTTGTTGAAAATTGTATAAATACGAAGCTGGAATGGATTAGTACGTAGAGGCAGTGCTCATGCGCGTGTTTTACGATCCACGCGCGCAGTTCGTCGTGGTGCAATGTCAAGGCGCACGCCGCATTATGCAACGCCATTGTAAAATGGTCATTAATAATATATTAACGAGCACGGCTGGTAGTCGATCTTTGCCAGTTTTTATCGATTCTAGTATTTCACTTTGCAGTGTCCTTATTATTTCATATGATTTGATGACCACCTATTTATTTAACATGTCGTGTATAATTATTTGTAAGTACGAGTCAAGTTTAGGAAGCTAATGAACGACCTAATTCGCATATTTTGAAAGAATAAAGATTAAAATGTATTTTTAATCGGATCCAGTAAGCTGTATTTATACAATATTTTGTTAGGCAGCAGCTATGATTACGTCATCGTAACAAGGAGTGCTGCACTCGCTTCCGAATACTATTGAAATGAATTCAGCATGACGTCGCGGTCGTAGGAGTGCACCGAGCCCGCACCGAACAGCTGTACACAAATAAAAAGTCATTCACAACATTTACGACGTGAACAATTTGTTAAAAGAAAAGTGTTATTTGTGTATAGAACAGTTAATTTGTCGTATATAACGGAGTGACCGCTGCCTGTGCCGGCCCAGCAGGGTGCTCTCATGACATATGTATCATGACTGCTTGTCTGTATTTACATTCCACTAGTAATCGTAACAACTACATGTTCCACAAGCTCGTTGACTGTGGACTAGTTGATGTCGTAATGCGCCGCGCGCCGCCGCACCCGCCGCCCCCCGCCCGTCCGTGGGATATTTTATAAGTAAATGTCACCCTCAATAGAAACATTCATGTTCAAAAAAGGTTTTAGAAAACATTAGAATACTGTTCTTTGTAGTTACTTGTAATGAGAATACCCTTTAAATTTCTTAGGTAAAGCTTATAACAGGATAATAACGTAATTTGAAGGAAAACTATGACGAATAATTACTTAACATGTGGAGCTTACCCACATGTTACCGAGTTAGAAGCCAACATAGCCCTCGGTCCGACTCGCACTTGGCCGTTTACAACTTAATCACTTAACATTGACTTTCTCTTGATAGCGAACTGGACTTTTTGAAACGCAGTTTAACGATAACATTAAACAAATTTGAATGCGTCCAGAGCTATTATTTAAAAGTATGTACTATCAAATGATACCTCGCACACGTTTCTAGAACAATAAAACAGATAAAAAGATTAGTGATTAATGATCTCAACATAACGAAACAATGAGCAAAACTGACCTTTAGAGGCCGACAGCGAGTACGTAATACTTTGTGAAATGATTGCAAGCAAGGCCTTGACTAGGAGTGTTGAGTGTGAAATATTCGCCAGCGCACAGTACGAGTACAATAGGCGGTGCGGTGCGGTGCGGTGCGGTGCGGTGCGGTGCGGTGCGGTGCGGTGCGGTGCGGTGCGGTGCGGTGCGGTGGTGATATCGGTGTCGGTACTGGTATTGGCGTGCGAAATGCTTCATGCCCACGCACAACACGTAACCTTGTACCGGCAGCCAATATGTGGTGGGCGGTGGGACGACGCGCGGTGCTATTTCCCACATCGGTTGCGTAATCAATATTTACACATTGCTCGATTCAAATCGACTTTATTCGCTGTAAACAGGTCACTGTAACTAACAAGAGCCTCTACAACATGTACGTCACTGAATTATTTATTTCTCGATTCATTTGAATACATTTAAACTGTGACCAATTGTAGCCTCTCTAGTTAGAAGCCGCTTCCTGATCGAGTTAACTTATTTGTTTTCCGATCGTCCTTTAAAACATCTGTTCCAACAGACGCTTAAATCAACAAGTGAAGCAAATATTATACAAAAATGTGTAATTCGGAATACGAGTGACTCGTACGTACTCGCGTAGTTTTCGCACCACTATCTCAATGAAATGTTTGAATAGATGTAGCCAAAAGCGAAACATGGCCGCCTACGCGAATAGCTACGAGCAGTCGGTGCATCACGAGCGTGACACAATGTAGTGCGAGCCAGACGCGGCGTCGCCGGGCCACCGGGCCGCCGGGCCGCCGCCGCGCCGGGCCAGCACCGTTGGCAACTGCCGGTCTGCGTCACGTCGCCCAACTTGCTTCACATTACTCGGAACAGTTGCCACAGACGAGCGAGTCACGTGCCGTACACGTACCTACAGTTAGCGGTAGTCTGTACGATCTGAGCCTTCGTCGCCACCTACCATCACGTGGTGTCGTCATAAAGGCAAAGAATGATTTACGGAATGTATATGGATTAATAAATACATTACGTACTCCGATACTTCAATAACACATTTAGACCTTCAACAATACTATATGTCAAATTTATTTTATTAACGATAGCAAAGCAAAAATAAAAAGAGGTGCAGGAGAAGCACGGAACAGTTACGAAGAAACATAGACCAGAACGCTTGTATAGAAATGATAGATGTAAAAAGCCTGGTATGATACAAACGGTTAGTTGGAGCATTTAAGAATGCAATTGGTTTTATCGACATGATCGGTCGTTTGCGAATGATAACTAGAAGATGAGCAGTGGGCATTGCTGGTGTCATGTTGGCTGATGTCAGCGCCTGCCTGGGGTCGGCGGCCCCGCCACATGTAGTCCGCGCGGAACCTGTTCCTGTGCACCGCTGACGGGCCACTCCTCTCCACTCTCCACCGCGACCTCCGCCACGACTCCACTCTCCGCCTCTAATACGTCATCAATGTGTAATAAATGTGTATTTCTTGTAATAACATGTTTTCGGCAACGACAGACCGTAGGGCGGCCAGAATGGTAACCGGTACTAAAAGTTGCTGATAAATTGGAGCCGGTCATTTGCCGCACGAGTTTGTTTTCCGTCGGAACATCCGATCACCACAGCTCGCTCAAGGCCTGGCGGACCGGAATATTCCATTGTCAACATGTCTCACCTTTTTACCCCCTGTTTAAACCATTATTAATATTTTTGGTTATAATACTTTGTTTCAGACTTTGAAGGTCTTTGCCATAATCGCGTCAGCTCTCGGTTCTAAAACGGATTTGATCCAGTTCCAAGCCGATCTCTGGTTGTTTCAGCATACAAAGATTCCATATTTCCGTTCAAAGTGTAACCAGAGTACATATAACGTGATGTACACTCGGCCAATATTGCAATTATTACGTGGCTACCGCGTAACGTGTGCGGCCGTATCTCTCGATAGCATGTGTAGGAGTGACGCCAGCTGGCAGACCTTGAATAAGGACGCTAGTATTATTAGTATAGACGCCAAGCGAGGTGTAACAAGCTTTCTGCATGCAATACCACCATGTATTACGCTTAGTATTTACGTAAGTAGATGTTAGTCCTGGAAGGAGGGCCGGCGTCCTCATACATTATCATGTACGTATTGTTACCTAAACAATGTTAGCACGTGCAAATGAATCGATATGAAAGCTAACTACAGCAACGACGTCCTACGGCGTGTGTCACAGTGGCGGGCAGCTAGTTCCCCGGGCGGCCTTTGTTCACAAGAACGGCACTAACGCGGCTCTGCTGGCCGCAGCACCACTCGTTTCATTATTTGTTTCCGAGAACGAGTCTCCAGGGAAAATATCTCTGCACATTATATAGGGCGAGCAGTGCAGTCGTCCGTACGTCCGTTCGCATACGTCAACGGATAACCGATACCTTATCTACATTGGCCACATTCGGTTGAAACATTTTAATAACTTAATGCGGATAGAGTGTGCTGGTGAATGCAGCGGCAGGCACGACTACCGACTGTTGACGTCGCTCGCCGCCAGCGTAACAATAGCCCGCGCGTTGCATCATGGCGCACGCGCACGCGCACGTCGATCGCGACTAGTTGCATAATCAACAACATCAAGCTTCTAACTCGCTTACATGTCTTTGTTCATGAGAACAAAGAAGCCTTAAAACGGATATAGGCAGGCGAACTCAATATCCTAACCCAGTAGCGCAGGATTAAAACAAACCTCGATTTAATATTGTGTCCACATTACGGCTTTATCTCGACATTCGATACAGTATAGCAATTTAAAAAGTTTACGACCGTACGTTATTGAGGACACGCAGCCTGCGCCCGTCAGAAGTCGACACTTCAATTGGAAGTTGTTTTAAAACGTACGAGCACGAGCAAATCAGCCTTAACTTTTAATATCCGTTACCTTGTAATGAATTTACCTTGCAATTTGTGCGCACACAAGGAAATGTCGCTATCTAAGCAGTCGACGATAAGCAGTCCGCGATACTGCGACACGCGCTGCGCTCGCTGCGGGAAACGGCACGAGTCGGATTAACGCGACTGCACGTGGCCGGTGCTGCCACCACCAGGAACATTCTCATGTGTTAATAGGCCCATTCAAATATTACGCCTTCGCATTACCTATTTTTAGTATGAAATATACAAATTTAAAATATCGATATTGGCCAGTCACCCAGCTGACTAGCTACAAATATTTTTGGAGCGTTAATTTTGATATAGTTTTTAAAGGCGTCAACGTTCACAATAAATATGTATATGTTGTTTGTGGACAACCAAAGAGTTGCACACCGGTTAAACATCGATCATGTGACGCGCCGCGATCCGAGACAGGCCGTTGCGGGCGGAACGTGTCTCGGCGAAGGCCGCTCTATCGCTCGACGGTGATAAAATAAGCCAATTGTTATCAACAGAGGCGAGCTCCTTCCGCGTTCGTTCACGGTCGTCGTAATTACTCTCATAATTAGTACCACTACGACGGCAGCTCCGGCGAGCATACGTTTGCACCTTGGCAATTAGAGTCCTTCCGCCTCACCTTGCCGGCTCGCTAACTGCTCATCTGTACACTGCTTCTTGTTGCGATCTCATCTTAGTGGCTTCATACTGTCCTTATAATAATAACTTCTATGGTTATTTTGAATAATCTGTATTTATCGGCTCGTTTTTATGAAATACATTTAAGAAATTGTCTATTATAAATATGTCGGGTTGTTAAGTACACGCTGCTGTTTTCTCTCTTCTCTACAACCTAATAAATACTAATCCCCTAACGAGTCTGTCTGACCGCGATGCACTCAAAAACTTCCGAACAGATTTTCTTACAGTGCTTACTAACTG
>DWJZ01005403.1:0-14098 GCA_018249125.1 Asbolis capucinus | reverse complement strand
AAATTCGGCCTTCTACTGGGGGGTTCGGGTTCGAATCCAGGGCGCGCACTTCTAATTTTTCGAATTTATATGCGTTTTAAGCATTTAAATGTCACTCGCTATAACGGTGAAGGAAAAAATCGTGAGGAAACCTGCATGCTGCGTGCGTGTAAGGTGTGTGAAGTCTGCCAATCCGCACTTGGCCAGCGTGGTTGACTGGCCTTAATCTTGTCATTCAGAGAAGAGACCCGTGCTCAACAGTGGGCCGTGATGGATTGATATAATGATTTATGTTCCCACTTTCACGCTGTATAGTAATTAGGTATGTTATTTTTTTTTTTATTAAATTTTATTTTCGTCAAGCAAGTTATAATTTAAATGTTCATCCACGACTTAACAGATTTTGTCAATAACATACCGTTGTGATATTTTTTGATATGTGCTGTTTTTCTCTTCCTATTTTATTTTGTCAGGTAATTTGAAGTACAGTTCTATATCTATACTAATAATAAAACTGCAACGGAGTTAATTCTGTACATTAAGTATTTTGATGCAGGGAGGCTTTGTTATGGGACCCGGTGTAGAGACCAAAATATTTTTGAGAATTTATTGTCCGTCTGCTTGTTCGAGTTTCACGCCAAAAATACTGGACAGATTTAGATGAAACTTAGCACACTCGTAGTTTAACACCCGAGAATGGTTATAGAATATGTTTTATCCCAGGAAATTGCTTAGTTTCCACAGGATAACAGATAAAAATTAGTAAGGCAACTCCAAAACCAATTGACCAATTTAGATAAAATTTATCATGTTTGTAGCGTATGTAAGGACAATGGTTATAGGATACTTTTATGCCTAAAAACTATGTACTTAGTTCCAGTGGGTTAACAGGTTAAAGTTAGTATGGCAAATCTGAAACCACTGGAAAACTCTTTTTCGCAGTGACCCTAGGGCAATTTCTAGTAGGCTGAAAAATATTTCCAAGAACGTTAGGGGTTTTAGGAAATCTTCGATAATGCAAGTCAAACGCGAATGCAAATTATGTAGATACTACAGTTTTATAGAGGACACCAATATCTACGAATAACTCCGCGATATTATGTTTTTGTGTTACAGTTACACAGTAACTACATTCTTTTGAGACACTACTGATAATGTACCTACATATATCCACCAGGGAACTCTCTTTGCCACACAAGAGTTGTGATGTCTTACAGGCACCATGACGAACCCGGGGTGTACGATCGATGTTTGTTGTATTAAGATTTTGAACAGTATCCACGTGGTGTTTCCTCCTGAGTGACCGATCAGGTGGTATTTATCAAATGTCCAAGCACGACTTGGTTTGTTTGCCTTCGTTACGGTATTTCTGAGTAGATTATTCACTGCTATTTGCTAAGCACAACATCTTTTTAAATATGTTTTATTTCCACTACTGAGTTTTTAACTACGGTTTAGTTTTCTTTGGGTTCTGTAGTATGGTTGGAGCCTTTTCACCACGTCCTTATCCGTTCTGCATGGCCCAGCAGCTCTTTCAACAAAGGTCTCCCGCCAGGCGAGCTGTAATACCTAGGGAAAAGCCGAGCTCCGATAGTTCATGGTCGGAACTTATATAGTATATGCTAACGATTTAAAAAACTCCGATAGCGTGATTCAGGTTTCTTCAGGTCACAGATCTAACATCCCTGCTCACCACAGAAAAGTTTGACCTGGGTGGGAATCGAACCCACAACAGTCATTGTAGCAGTCAGGTTCACTAGCCACTAGACCAATCGGCCTGTCAAGAATATAAAGTTATCTGTAACATAAATGTCTGTCTCATTAAATAAACATAGACCGTCGAGCAAAAGTAACTAGGTCGAATTTGTTTATCAAATATTTGTCCATTTTAATGTAAGCTTAGTAAGTGATCGGTTTGGGACCAGAACAAGTTGGGATGTTTGCCCAGGCCTCCGCGCATTACAGGGGAAGCCCCGAACAGATTTAAGTGGTACTTGGCCTACTTGTATCATTTTGGGTCGTTGGGATTATGGTATATTGCGTTTCTTTCGTCGAACCTGATATTAATTGTTTGAATTGATATTAGACAAAAAATTACGTGCATGTTTGTCATGTGATTTGAAAATACTTGAACGAAAGTCATACTTGTATCATACAAAACAGGATTACATGTAATAACTACGCCTGGAAATAAATGTCCCTCCCGTTTATAAAATGTTATATATAAAATTCTCGTGCTACAATGTTAATTACCGCACTTCTCTGAAACCGCTTCGCCAATTTTCGTGCAGTTTTAATTGCGTATTCAGTAGGTCTGAGAATTGGCTACTATCTATTTTGCATACCCCTAAGTGATATGGATTGTCCAACCCTATATATTTTTTTTAATTTTTGGACATTATTTTTTATAACGTGGCATTATTTTTTATAACGTGGCAAAATACATACAGCCTTAAATTTGCATCCTTCTATCACCAACCTTTTTTTTTAATAGTCAAAAATGACTTTACATTATTACTGAAAAGAAATTTAATCATTTTTGCACCCTAGAAATTACCTATAATTTATATTGCAAAACAACGTTTGCCAGGTCAGCTAGTTACCTACAACTTGACCCACCCGCGGCTTCGCCCGTGCAGTATGTTGATAAAAAATAGTCTATATGTTATTCCAGATCATAGTCTATCTCTGTGCCAAAATTCATTGAGATCCGTTTAGTAACTTTTGTGTGAAGGTGTAGCAAACATCCATACACTATCACAAACCTTGGCATTTATAAAGTGTTTCATATTCTATAACAATTGCACAGTCATTCAAAACGTTTGCTGAGGAGTTTGTTTCGCCATTAAGTTGTGAAACCGCCGCGAGCGATTCTATAATAGCAACATTTTCATTAATAATTAAAATCGTTCGCCGGCAGCGGTCCGTTCCATTCCACTAATAACTTATTCAAGGTGTATAATCAAGATACTGTACGGCCATCACCGAAATAATGTCCAATAAAGATGTACAAAGTTTTATTGACGTGGAGTAAGTATAATAAAAAGTTGGTGGACTCCACTTACAACCCGCTTGGAAGATCCGTTTCTACATAGAAAAAACGGCGGTCAAGTTCAAATTGTTTTCGAATTCTTATAATTAGGGGTTGCATTTAAAAAAGAAAAGTAAATACAATAAGATTTGAAAAGTTTATTTCCATTTTGCTTGTTTGTAATAACACGTTTCTCAAACGGTGGTAGATCCAGAACATTTGACGTAAACGATTTGTATTTAGTGTGAATAAATTTAAACAAGGTTTAAACAGGTCTTGTCATAAAAATGCATTGTCAACAGGACGAATACTTTATGCAAAATTTTCGCTCCGTAGTATAAGAGGAAATAGGTCTAATTAAGCTTGCAAAATTTGACCCGTAACAAACAAATATTCTAATATACAAACATACACTGCAAGTTAAATAACGGCTTGTAAAAATATATCTCAGGACAACTCACACACGGCTATCTGACCCCAAACAACGCATTACAACTTGTACTATGGTGAAAAGACAACAGATAAACATACAAATACATTTATAGATATTTTTTTACATCCAGTCACAGAACAAAGATTCCTGCCCATCACAGAAAAGTTTGACCTGGATGGGAATCGAATCCTCGACCTTTGTGTAACAGTCAGGTGCACTAACCACTAGACCAAGTACGTAAGTAAGTAAGTACTTCTAGAAGTAACACCATCAGATGGGATAGATGTCAAACATTAACTAATTTTAATAAAAAAAAAACTGTAGTTTATCTGATATATAAAATTCCTTTTATTTAAATTTTCTTATAATGTGGCATTAAAAAATACATACAAACCTAAATTTTCGCCCTTCTATCACCAACCCCTATTTTTAATAGGAATTTTAGTAATTTAATTAATGGCAAGACAACGTATACCGGGTCAGCTAGAAATTTTATAAGGTAAATTTTTTTAGGCCCTCTAGTCTCCGTGTCTGCTGGGCCACTCTACAACATAAAATACCTGACACTGAGGCCCTGACTCCACCAAGTTGCTCCACTGCGGATTGGTGAAGAGGTGTATCAACCCAAATGTCAAATTTTTTTATACCCGACGACCTCCGACGTGACTTAACGATAGATATCAAAGAAAAAAATCCTACAGATGGCTTTAAGTGCCCTCTAAAACACGGAAGCGTTCATGACTTTTTTGCCACAAACCCATCCTCCCGTCGACTACCGTTACTGAACTTTTCCGTAACGTCCGTCACAAGCATCCGATGGGCGTTTCTAATGAAAACCCTATCAGGACTAAAAGCTCACAACACAAGTCTTACGTGAGAGATGACTGAGACACAGGAGCAGTGTGGAACGGAGTCAACTACGGTGGCAGGCAGTCCTATAAACAATATTAATCCATTAGCAGAAAGCATAACACCGTGAAGTGTTTTGTTTTCGTCCAATTATTATAGGTAGCCCTCCGCCATCAGCTCGGCCCGCGTGGTGTTAATAAAACGTAGCCTACGTGTTGTTGCACACAGTAATATCTCTCTGCGCAACATTTCATCCTCCTCTGTTAAATAGTCTTACTTGGATATGTACGTTACTACTCCAAATTTCATTGATATCCGTTGTGTAATTTTTGCGTCCGTTGTGCGTTTTAAATACATATTAGCAGGATTCGTGTCAAACTATCTATAAAACACGTATAAAGAATGAAATGAGAATAAAAGTCAATAAAAGAACATTGATAAAATAATAATAATTGGTGATAGCGTAGTAGTTAAGAATTCGGCCTCGGGCTCGGGGGGTCCGGGTTCGAATCTCAGGGCGCGCCCTTCTGACTTTTCGGAATTAAGTGCGTTTTAAGCAATTTAATATAACTTGCTATAACGGTGAAGGAAAATATCGTGAAAAAACCTGTATGTCGAGGAGTTTACAAAAGGCCGAGAAGTCAGCCAATCCGCACTTGGCCAGCGTGGTGGACTATGACCTTAACCTTCTCATTCAGAGAAGGAGACGGTGCTCAAAAGTGGGCCGTGATGGGTTGAGATGATGATGATGATAAAATAATATAAATCCATTAAATGTCATATTATAAAGATACTAGGATACGCCCGCGGCGTCGCCCGCGTGTTGGTAAAAAGTAGTATTTCTGATATTCAAGACCATAAACTATCCGTATACTAAAATAATTGAAATCTTTTCAGTAGTTTTTGCGTGAAGGAGTAACAAACATCTATCCATCGTCACAAGTTTTTGAATTTATAATATTACTAGGATTAGTGGCTCCCAGAAAACCTAAGCTTAGTAATCTAGAAGAACACGGTTCCGTGCTTTGGAGAGTACTTAAGTCGGTTAGTTCCAACATTTATCCACACCTGGAAGTTGTTGAGTCTCGCGGAGACCTTCAGATGGCAAATAAACTTCCAACACTTGTTGGCCATCAGGACTCCATGACTTAGAGGTAACATCACTATATAATAATTCACCACTATCAGTCAGAATCGAACCCCGGACGCTTGCGACTCATCACTTAGCAGGCAGGATCACTGCGAATTTATGTAGCACTGGTTATTTATGAACATTTTCAAATTATAGTCTTGAATGCTTAAGATGAACAGGTGCCAATGATCTTTATTACAAGTTTATTACGAGTAGAATATTGAAATCAATTAAAATTGATATTGATAAGTAAGATTTATAGTTTAACGACCTACGAAGAAAACATTTTGTACTTCAGAGTTTAATGTCCGTTCAATATATTCTGATTATTTGCTGTTTTCCTTTCACGACTTCAAGAGAGTGTTTTCAATTGAATATTTCCTAGTAAGCGAGCTTGTGAAAAGACAAATGTGGATTTCTTTTCAGATCTATTTTGGAGTTTTTTTTTTGGGTGCAGTACAATATCAGGAAAAATATTTCTGTGAAAAATTAAACACGAATTTGCAGAATTGCTATTCATTGACATCAGGAACTCCCTTATTTTTTTCGAATCAGGAAACACAGCAATGAAATCAAAGTCAGTATACATATTTTTAATTCAAACTAATATCTGATAAAAAAAAGAATCGTCATAGTTCCAGTAAATGTTAGGCAGTTTTGGTACCTACTTCTTTCCGTAAATCTTGCTTGAAACGATTATTTTCTTGATCTCCGAAGCATTGGTCTATTTGATATAAAGAAATGCTGACATATAAAAACATGTACAGTGTGATTTAGGTACTAAAAATATGTTAAAGATAAAATAAGGAGTACTCGATGCGGTTAAAACCAAGTCAAGAGTAGGCTTCTACTAAGTTAGTGCGTTTTACCATCGAACACTTGATCGCCATTAAGCATCAGGTGGAATCGTAGTCATGCGCTAACTTATCTAAGGTAAAAAAAAATCTTAAACTATCCTTTAATGCAAGTTTTCTATATTATACTTCCATGTTTCGCATTTACCATTAACTTCCCGCCACTGCTCTTAGTTTTATACATATTTCCTATATAGAATTCCTAAGTACCTTAGGTACGTATTTGTATACCTACTCATTGAAATATCAAAAATACTTATAAATTTATTTGTTTCAAACGTGACGTTTTCATTAATGTCTCGAAAAAAAAGTAAGCCAACATTGTTCCCATTTTTTCATAATAACACTCTTGTGAATACAAGAGTAGGTACAAATGAATTCTTTATATTAAAGTAGATATTAAATCTCAAGATGTTTGTTGACCCAGTAACGTCTACAAAACGTAGAAATAGTATACATTATAATTCGGACAGATTAATCTTTATAGGTATTTTAGAACAGACATGGAATGTGCGTATAATAAATAGATAGGTAGCATACAATTGTAATTTTATACATAAACTAGGAGTTGTCCTCCCTTCGCTTCGGAAGACGGTTGGATGAAAACTATTTTTCTGGTCGTATGAGCTTCAAACATGCCCAATTGTGTCTTAAGTTGTCCAGCGGTGTCAGATTTGCCATATAAATTTTAACCTATTATCCGCAAAACAGTTTTCTGTGATAAAATGTATCCTATTTTCGGTATACTTACGTAAGCTACAAACATGTAAAGTTTCGTCTAAATTGGTCTATTGGTTCCGATGTTGCCATATTTATTTTGCCTTTTATCCTATAGGAACAAACCATTTTCTGGGATGAAACCTATCCTATTATTAGTATTAGTATAGATTCTATTCTGTCATTATAGTAATAAGTCAAATGTTATGAAAAAGCGGTGCTTACACGGTTATCTAAAATATGAATATATTAAAATATTATGGAATCTAGTAAAGCATAGATTTCTGTTCTAAAATACCTATAAACAATACTGTGTCCTAACTATAATGAATAATCCTTAATTAAAAAGTACACTATTTAAAAAATATATAGAATTTATGAAGAACAAAACTTCAATTCTAATTATTTAATCGAATACATTTTGATTACGACTACCGCTAAACCATATCCAGTAACCAATCCGGAAACTGGGCAACTACATGATTAGTTCTAGTCAATTAGGACAAACTTCGAGAATAAGGTTATTCATTTCAACAATATACGTTAAATTTTATGCAATCTATACACTACACAATACAATATGCCAAAGACAAGTTACCTCGTATTTCCCCAGATACTCTAGATAGTTAATCATATTATGAAAATCTTGTATTGTTATCGAATCTGGATATGAGTATAAGGAAAGTTAGAAGCTTATTAAACTTATTAAACTTGTAACAGGTATCGACACACTGGAGGTTAGGCATAAATGCACTATACTAATATATTATTACCTGCTTTTAAATAATAAAATCGACGACCCTACAACTTTGTCTAGATGTCCATTATCAGTACCGGATCGGCTGCGGCGAGCGAGTGTCCGTCGCTTATTCGCAGTCTCGCCGGCACGAACTGAAGCTACGCCGAAGACACCAACATCCAAAGCCATAACACTATGTAACGCTTTGATTGCTCTAGCACCAGATACAGACATATTGAAGGTATCACTTAAAACTTTAGAAACATATGTATACATTTTTTTTGTTAAGAATGTATAATTTGTATCCGTATTATCAATTATTTATAAGAATATTTATGTAAAATAAATTGCTTGTAGTACGCTTTGGCATTGCTGTAAGTACTACAAAACATCTGTTGATAATAAATAAACAAAGAAATCGCATAGTGGCATTTAAGCGAAATGGATAGACGCGGCAAAACTTTCTAAAACTCCTACAAAATGTGTTTAGCAAACGTTTTAAACGTTCACTTCATTGATTACATATTCAGGTGCAGCGCAATCAGATGTTAGAACAAAGTTATGTTGCACACTTGACCAGAATGATGTTGTAGAGTCCAGAACAATCTACATAATATGTACACCCAGTTAATACAGTTGTGCTCGAGTTACGAGATGGTGATGGTAAGACGAGTTTGTTTTTTGTAATTTTATACTAGACTAGCTTCGATTGTTTTATCGTTCGTTCGTTTATTACCAGTGGACCAAAAAATACAATACAAATTTTCGAGAAAAAATATCCTAAATGTAAGTATTTCTCTAGTTTTAAATTCATTCCAAAAATAAATACTACATAATATAGAGAGGTATAAAATTTCAGTATAAACTTTCATCCCCCTTTTATATTCTTTATAAGATAAAATTAAAAAATCGCTGAATTTATATTGAAGGTTTGAATTTATATTAAGTATATGTAAATTTCAAAAACAAGGTAATCACATATACGTATTACCCAGAACCTTGTATCGAAAATTTCAAAACATCCATTATATTGCCTTCTTTTTCTGTTCATTACAAATTTAAAAAAGTGAGAAAAACGTATTTCATTAATAAAAATAATAATAATAAAGATTACAAAAAACCTTAAAACTGGGCAAAAGGAGGTGGCTCAGCTTATACTGTCACGGGATCAAGATACAGTGCAGCGCTGTTTTTCAGCCACTTAATAAGGAATGTTTGTTACAAATTTCAAGCAAATCGATTGATATTTAAGAAAATTCCCAAACAAACTTTCTTCCCCTATCCCAAGGAAACTCGGGGATTATTCGAAATAAACAATGTTCGGAATTCGGAATAAAACACCCTAAATATTAATCGGGGGGATATAAGTAATAACTTTACAAAACTCCATCGAAATCTGGCCGCCGATTTTCACGTGACGCGCGTTCAGACAGACAATAATTGCAAAATAAAATTTTCGCGTTCCAACTCGACATTAGAGTGCCTCCTTATCAAAATAAAAAAAAATAGTCAGTGTACGGAAAAAATGCAGTGAGTTTTTCCGCTTCTTTATATGTGCCAAGTTTTATCTTAATCCGTTCAACGGTTAGTGCTTGAAGGAAATACATCCCCACATTTTCAACTTTCACGTTGAAACGTCACATATTAATAGGATACATTAAACAAACTTATGTGTTATATTTTGTGTCTTGCAAAGACCAACCCTAAACACCGGGTCGATGGCTTTACGTACCCGGAAGGGCATGAAATTATTACCGTATCCATCCACTTATCGAGCGTCTTGCTCAACTTGACCCATCTCCTATAATCGACACAAGTCGCCGGGATAAGAGTGCTCACGATTACCTACTGTCTGATAAGCGAAGACAAAGGCTATCATAAGAAGATAATAAAGGGGAATCCTTCATGAATATGACCTGCATGCCCCGCCCGCAGGGGTTTATATTGGGTTCTTCAATACACCTAATTGATGTACAAGATGTACCAGCTAATGTAAACTTGTATCATACCGGAATAAAAACATTGTATGGTATAAGCCGATAAATAAGCAACAGTTCACCTGCCCGCTAGACACATATCTTTTCTGTTGTCGTGCCCGCCAAACACTAGTTCAAAAATGAATGGTAATGACGTATATTGCGGAAAAACATACGCCATATATTTGTGGACCACATGTCATTACCATATATTTTTGAACTAGCGTTTGGCGTAACAGAAAAGACATTTGTGTCAAGGATGATAATTGATATCTACCAGCCAATGTTATTTACAGCATTACGGGCGTCACCTGCATTGCTGGCTTAAAAGGTAACAGACTTACATACCCACACACTGATTCCTTGTGCCTTAACGAGAATAGACCTGGAATCACTCAGTAGTTTCGTATCCTACATTCGGCTCCATCATTAGACCAGCTCGATGGTATTATTATACTAGCGTCTGCTCGCGACGTCACCCACGTGAAATAATAATAACTGATTGTACACCATCATACAGAATTACTTTTGCATTTATAATATTAGTAGGGATTGATAGTTATCTACACACCTGCTTAATTTTATTGTGCTTCAACAGGGAAACAAAGGACAACAAGAGAAATTTAGGTTCTACATTATTTGGGTGGCCTATAGCCTAGTTGGTTGTGACCTTGCTAGCGAAGACGAGGATCCCAAGTTCGATTATCGGCTTAGGAAAAAAATTCTGTGAAGAATATTTCTTTTCAATTTATCGATATCATCGGAAATTGTCAGTTTCTATATGACACACCAGGGTATAATAGTGAGCAGGTATGAGTGGGCACACTTTTATTACGAAAACGGATCTAATACGTGCTTTAACACTTTTGGAGCGGCACTGTTTTTCTATTCTTTTCATTCCACCGGTACAAGGTGATTTATGTCTGGTCATATCAATGTGGTAATACTCTAAATAAATCCTGTAACGTTTTAGAAACGAACAAATTGTATGTCTTTAGTGTGTTACCAGGTCTAAGAAAGCGGGTACTGAGATAATGATACATCTTAGATATAATATTCATTTCTTTCCTATATAAAATCAAATTGAAATTATGTTTTCCGACAAGACAGAGCATACAATACATGTTTTTATCTACACCGTAATAGCGATATAACAATATTATCTAATGATTTCATAAGGGCGTACATAATTTCTTATTAATCCTGTGATCCCTAAGGTACTCAAAACAATTTTTTATAAATCTATAAATCCGTTAAACCAATAAAATATATGATTTAATATACTCGTAGTTAAGAAAGTTAAATAGAATATAAATTAAAATTATTTTACAATTATAACAAATTAAAATTGGACAAGGTGTTTCAGAACTGGTATCGCACTCAACCTGTTTTCTCTGAACCTGTTACCATTTTAACAACCAATACCGCTGCGGTCGTGACGACCTGTGCTTGTCGTTATTATCAACGATTGCAACACGAGACATCTGCTGCGTGGTTAAGTCCCGCAGTTTTCCTCGAGGAAAACAAACGCACGATTTATATTGAAGTTGAGCGAGATTTATTGGTTTCTGATAAATTCTAAATCTTATACATCTTGAGAAACGTGTTCAGATATTTGTGTAAAAACTGTAACGTAGCTTTTTCCCACGATTACGTCCGCGTGGTACATAATACCCCCCCTTCATTTTTGTTTTTCCTATCTCAAAAAACAACGTCTACAGATTTTTTTATTCCAATTATTAAGTCCCACTAATATTATAAATGCGAAAGTTCGTGAGGGTCGACGTTTGTTACTCCTACGACTGAACGGATCCGAATGAAATTTAGTTCCAAGTCACATTATGATATGGTATACATATAATACATTTTATCAACGCACCTAGCAGGCAAGCGAAGCCGCGTGCAGCCACTAGTTTTTTATATAATTGAACATCAACTGGTGATGGTTTCAACAGACCGCTAAGGACGTAGGAGTATCTTCACAGAGTCATGCGTTACGAGTCAACGTAGCTTGCGGATCCATAAAATCACGTGGGAATCTCCAATTATCGTGGGAAGCTAACGTATCAACAACAAATATCAAGCATAATAGTTATGAAATGGACTATGTATCTTGGTTGTCGAACTCAAGTCCTTATCTGAACAATAATGTAATATTACTACTATATTTACTTAGCTGCTAGTTTCGTCTGCGGACTGGCTAGGGGCTTTCCCTTATCCGTGAACATTTCTGATTAATTAATGATGCAAGCAAATGTACTTATATGGCGTCCAAGTTACTTTGAGCGTAGGTTACATATACATATAGTTGCATTAGTAAAATCGACAATGACTAAAAGATCGGAAACTAATAGTGCCAGGCGGCATCGGTCCATTACGGTTCAATACTTTGTTTATTGGTAGGTTATAACGTAACAATAATAACGTGCCGTGGTGAAGATATTAAAAAGTTTGCTTTAAATTTGAGTAGTAGTGACTGCAAAGCCCCTCGGTCTGCTCGGGTTCTCCGGCCTTGAGCTCCGATGAATGAGTGGCGCACCATTTATGTAACAGATGGATATTTTTCTCGGGTTATTAACGATGTGTATTTGTCCATGCCACTCAGGACACAGGGATTCTAAATGGGGGTTATCGTATATAAGGGTTTATTTTTAAAAAATCGAAATAGCAAGCTTGAAAACGGTTTAAAAAAACATAGTAAAGGTTTTTACAAAAGGTTTCGTATCGAGCGTATTCAATGTGAGAGCGCCTCAGAAACCTAAATAAACCCGGATTATTGATGCAAAACCCTTATTTTTTGCTTTTTGCGGAAACTACTGTTCTTGGAATTTGAGAGCCAAACTTTCATAATACATACATACTCGTACATGCGTCGATTAAGGTTTGAAAATAAACTGGTAAATAAAAGATTTTATTGTGTTCGTGGTCATCGAACATGGTTTTGTAATTTGGCAGCACCACAAACCTTACCATGTCTGGAAGCTGGGTGCAACCTAGGTCTAGGTGAGTAACCCAGACTGAACACCCTTCCTTTATCACGAGACCTTACTCCACCACGCTGCTCCAGTACGGATTGGAGGGGTTAGTGGCCGGCCAAGTGTCGTAAGTTTTTTTGCCGCCCAAATTGACCAAATACTTGTAACATAGTAAAAAAATCATGTATATGAGTACTTGATGTGACGATTTTGGAAGGGTCCAATCCATTTGCTCCGGGCCTCAGATGTCATACCACTGATTCCAGGTGGTGAAGAAAATACAACCTTCACTACTAAGCTCCCGGATATCAATGGGCCAAAGATAAGCACTAATTTATTGCTGGTTTGGTATTCGTTGTGTGTATTTGTGATATTTTATGCTATGCTAAGGCCATGTTTTGATTGTTATTGAGGTTTTATCTAAGCTTTAAATAGTGCTACATTTTATTTAAGAGATATGATTAATTATAAGTTTAACTGTATTTTCTTTATCTGTAATTATTTTATTAAATTTCTATAAATTAAATTAGTGCTTGTCCCCGATTCTGCCTGATGGTCAGCAGTTTTGTGGTCTTAGATGGTAAAGCGCACTAATTTAGTAAAAGTCTATTCACTCTTGACTTGAAGACATTTACATTGTAATCGAACGGGCGCACCGACGCAGGCAACTTATTCCAATCCTTCGCAGTACGTATTAGGAAGGAAGACGCAAAGCGCAATCTTCGTACTGGTGGAGTGTCGACGACGAAAGGACGAATACCCGCCGTGCGGCGGCTCGTTCATCATACCCTTTTGCATGTTTTGTATTTTGTCTTGAATAAATTTGTTTTCTTTATATATAATGAGGAAACCTGCACTCGTGATAGGTTCCCATAAATTTCTCAATGGTGCCTCATGTGTACTTACAGTTCACCAGCGTGGGTGGACTATGGCTTGAAACTATCATAATGAGAGAAGAGACGGAGTCCAGTAGTTGGACAGTTCTGGGTTGTGATTATGAATGAAGTTTTATTTGACAATAAAGTTCCTGTCTGCGGTCGAAATTCAACCGTTATTCCACAATATCATTGCTCTCTACATATTATCTCAAAGTTGACAGTACTGTTATTGTCGAACGAAAGCTTGTGTTAAATAAAAATTAAAACTACACTTGTGACATCGCCGCGTTCCCGGCTTGTGTAGATAAGATATCGTATGACGCTTACCAGAATCGAGCCCGGGAACGCAACCCGACGCCTCACATGGTAACTCCGGACCTAACATCGGCTGGTTTCAACCTACATTTAGGTAGATTTAATTTTTATGAATTTATTAGTTTATAAAATAAAATATATTACAATATCGTCGTATAATTCGCACCTGCTGCCAGTCTCCCGTAGCTTAAAGGGGTTCCACTTTTGCGTCACATATTGT
>DWJZ01005402.1:0-14100 GCA_018249125.1 Asbolis capucinus | reverse complement strand
ATCATACTTCTTAGTTCTAATTTAAGTTACTAAATAAGCGAAATAAATGAAGCCATGATGTTTGTGGCATACATCCTCAACAGGACTCTTTCTCAGGACGAAGCTTAAAATCTATCCAGGACACCTCCAAAACCAGAATATGTCCTGGAAAAACAGGACCATTGGCAAGTCTAGGTAAGCAAAGATGCCACGATTAGTGATTTGGCCAAATATTCACGGCTATACTTTTAGCCGAAACGTCAATCGGCTGAAATTTATTTATTTGGCGCGAGACGTTTTATGAACTAAACTCACACCAAACTCAGGAACACAATATTTGCACTACACAGAGTGAAAGGGAGATTAGTGCAGGAGGAATCTTCGTTCCATTTTGGACCCATGTTCCTTAGAGAAAACTAACTTCAGCACGCGCAGGAGTTTTATCCGAGTAACTGCCAATACCGCGGGATTTCCGGGAAGACAGACTTGTTAGTTTTATATTCATATGTCTGTTTAGAAGCGATACCCATACGCGTATAAGATTTTACCGCGTAAATTCCGATCCCGCGGGTTTTCCGGATAAAAACTATCCTATATGTTAATCCAAGTTACCTACTATGTGTGTGCCAAATTTCATGAAAATCGATTCAGCAGTTTTTGCGTGAAGGAGTAACATACAAACTTTCGAATTTATAATATTAGTAGGATTACAAAATTTCACGCATATATATCGTTTATAATTTGGTATTCATTATTCAGTCGAACAGCATGCAGCATTTGGCAGAAGATTTAACCTTCTGCAAAGCCCTAGTTCTAAGCAGCTGACCTAAGTGTATTTTTTAAATAAATTATGTATGTTGATATTGATGACTGAAGATTTTTTAAAGCATCCACGTAGGTAAGTCACATTCTGTCACTTTCTACAATATCCTGGTCTGCTAGTATTCAATATTAGTTTATTGTCTATAGCTAAAGAAAAACTCACTCATTAGTTTCTCATCCCTCAACCTTCTTCTTTGCTGCACATAATCTGCGTTCATAGCCCCGAGCAACAGCAGTGACGGTCTCATGATCTTTTCTATCTCACACCTAAAATAAAAAAAAATTGCTTCATATCACAAAATTCAAACATACAGACAAAATTCTTATATGATTCTGATATAGATTTTATTCATCTATGTACTGAATATCAATTATTTTAGACCAATTATTGTAGAACAAGGAACAATGATAATTAAATAAAATAAAATAAATTAAGTAATTATGTTAGAGTTAATTAATCAAATAGTAAAAAATAGTAATGGCAAAAAATATATGTATAAGCATTGTGGACAATAAAATAATGAACTAATGATATAATGTATAATGAATCTGTAATGAAATCTTTTTCACTTTTTTTGATTTTAAACAAAATTCTACTGATGGTAATATATATCATATATGAATATTATGCTGACATTTCAATATTGTTACAGTTCAGGTCATTCAGAATTCAGAGTAAATATTATATTTTCCCATAAAACTGTATACTATGAATACTTCTTACCCGTTAAGATGCCTCTCTTTCTTATGATTAAAATCAGGTGCATATACTATATCCTCTTCACCTGGTGCAGCAATGCGCCACACTGTACCACCCAGTGAGTGTCCTGCAGGTAGTGGAGTTATTCGGATACCCAAGCCTTTTCCTGTAATTGAGGGTAACACCAGGAAGAACTGTTTAATTATACATCATCATCACAGCAACCGGAACTCTCCCACTATTGGGGTTAAATCTCTTCTCATAATGTGAAGGAGTTTAAGCCAGTTGTCCATCACCTAGCCAAATGTGTGCTAGCCACATCTCAAAGATGATCAAAGTCTGCTAATCGGCATTTGGCCAGAGATTTTTTTTACTTACTTAATGTTAGTGCTTGACTACAATTTCACCTGATGATAAGAGGCATTGTAGTCAGTGATGGAAAGCACATTCACTTAAAAGAAGACTATTTGCTCTTGTTTCGAAGAAACCTACATTATACTCCATTCTATTTATACTCGCTGAACACTCTCTAGGGTTCAGGAGACCAAAATTTTGCCACTAGGCTATCACTGCAAGTTTTCACCACTTCTGCTCTCATATTGCTTCTGTTATTTTTGTTGTGACTATGTCTAAAGAGTATGTGTAAAAAGAAATAAGTAAATACCAATATAGCTGCCGTACCTTTCATATCAATACTCTGATTGTACTTCAGTTGGGTGATTTTGTCAAATGCTGAGTCCACATCGTCTAACGTAAACAAATTAAAGTCTGATACATTCCGGTGGGATTGGTACAGATCATACATGAACATTTGTCCCATCTTGTATATTGGTAGAGTGGCATATACTGGGCAGCTGAGACCAAGTTGGCCCACTGCGTAAGGAAGTGCACCAAGATGGAGTGGATCAGAATGAGACAGGAGTACTGCGTCTATACTGTTTACGTGCCTGGAAAGTAAATTAAATTGTGGTTATTTATACAAAACATTAATTCAAAATTAAACAGGTGCTTATTGCAGGTGCAGGTTTGTTTTTGTTATACACCAAGACTGCCATGGCTATAGTCTGCAAAATTAGATCCCAATATTGTTATAACAGTAAAAAACCGTGAGTACCCACCCGTTCACACAACCAAATATTTGTGCAATTCAATAACTTCACATTTACATGTTAATATTATGTAACTCTATTCTTTTTATGGATTCTCATGTTTATAGTGTACTTATTATAGACATGTACAAGTCATACACACGAGCAGGTTATTTATATGCAACAAACAACAAAACATAACCTAAAAACTAACCTTTTGAGCTGATTTATAAACTCCATATCAAATTTCTCATCCCAACCGCAATCCAGAAGAAACCTAAACTCATCAACCTGTAGGACGTAACAAGGTGGACTCTCATCTCCAGCGCCTGAGAGGCAGTGAAGCTTTATAATTGAAGTCATATTTATCAAAATAAATCCCTAGCAACGTTACAGACTACACTGTTATAACAGAACTAATTAATACTACGGGTACGGGGTGCATAGTTCAAGTATTATACCACAAAAACAATGTTCCCTATAATTTTTATGTTGTGAAAAGAAGAAATAAATGATTTTGATAAGAAGTCGTGATTCGTTAACCGGCGGCGTCACGTCAATTTTTATTCAGACGTCAATGTCATGGCACGTCGCATATGTCAGTGTCAGTTATAGCGCACAGTTTACATACAAATACAGAATACATACATTAAAGATAATTTTTCCAATTTTTGTCTCAGAATTAATTCTTAACTTATTCTATATTCTGTGGTTTTTGTTTACAGAAAGTGATATAACGATCATTTTGACTTTTTTAACAGAATTCAAAAAAGGAGAAGGTTCTCTAATTCTCAATGGGTGGCAAAAATTTCGTGAACGCTTCCGTGTTTCTAAGGACACGTCGGTCGGTTGATGTTGATAGATCGGAATCTTTAAGCTATGTCGAAGGCCTTCGTGCGGCATTGAAGATTCCGACATTTGGGTTGGCAACTAACCTCCCCACCAATCTGCGATGGAGCAGCGTGGTGGAATGTGCTCTAGGCCTCCTCAGCACAAGGAGACACCCGTGCTCAGTAGTGGGCCATCGATGGGTTGAAGCTAACAGCCTACCTATTCCGTAACCTGTTTCCTGAACTTTGTTCCTATTCATTTGACCTGAGTCGGAAAATAATAAATAGGTAGTTAAGTAATCATATGTATCTCCTCAAGTTAAACAAAATTGTAACGCAAGTTGTTATGCATACTTTCAATTATATTTATTTAAGTGATTACCTATATACTTTCATACATGTTTTCTAAGTCGATCCTATCCTGATTTGTAGGTTCATATTCATAAATTCTAGCATTCTTACTTTCCATAACTTCTTTAAAAATACTACCATTATCGTTATCGCAAATTTGCATCGGTTCGGATTTTTCCCTTACTTCTTTAGAAGGGAGTAAGCCCGTATAAATAGGCCCAAGGAAATTGAGTTTGGAATTAGCCGCATCTATTTTTGATTGTGATGCTGAATTAGATTCTGTGGGCAGATTAGCATTCGATTTGCCGTGCGCATTGTTAAAATTATCTTCTGTATTATAAATTAGGGAGACGGCGATCGTCGGAAGCTGTATGTTGTTCTGTACTCCAGTCGATTCTGTCGGCACGGTCTCTTCTTGTACCTGTGTACAACCAGTTCTTGAAGCATCTTCTTGCAGTCGTGATAATTTTTCGTCCAGACGCGCTTCTACAAATTCAATAAGATATGCAAGGGTACGTCAAAACGTAATATATCGTTGAATAACGTAATATACAGTTGAATCAAGGAATGCGTTTTCTTCAGTATGTGGAGAGACCTGTGCCCAGTAGTGGGTCATCGATGGCTTGAAGCCAAGCCATCAATAAGGGAGAAGATTTGTTTCCATATGTTTGTAAAGAATAAACCCAAAAACTACTACAGCAATTTAAAAAAAATATTTACCATTAGAATGCTACATTATCCCTGAGTAACATAAGCTATAATTAAGTACGGCAACAAGGGACATTGAAGTGCGAGAGAGAGACCTGCAAATCTATGAAATAGGTAGCTGTATAGCACAAACGTGCGATGGGTACCTACGTAAAAAAAAACGTCTATTACGGTGAAGTAAGAACTGGACGGTAGAAGTTAAAAAAAAACATTAGGTACTAACCATTTATTTTCTTTACGATGAAGTTTAGGAGAAGGCACAGGAAAAAAATGCCTAAAATCATCAGTATATAAGCCCACCATTCCAATCTGAATGTCTGAATGAAACGATATTTGCAAGATTAAATATAGACATTTTATGTATAGGAGGAAGTTATCTACAAGTCAAAAATCTAATAGGTACGGTAAGATTTTTTCATGTAATTGCACGGACAACCGAGCAAATGGAACTTCTAATATTAAGTGGTAATTAGTAGGCAATAGATGGCAAATATTTTAATTTCGCTGATAGCTAATCCCTTCTTGCTTGAATAAACCGTAAAACCGTTATTTTCCGATTGGCGGATTTATATTTACTACCCTCCTTTCTTCTCCTTTTCAGTGCCATAGCCAGGCGTGGGGAAGTGATCCTACGCCCACAGTCTCGAGCTCTAAAGAGTTTTGATTATAATTCTACATTTGTTCCACGGCAAAGCATGTATGGTAGAACGGATTTATTGACATCTAGGGAACGAATCGCGCCTTGCTGATGTGACTTCAGCCACGTCTATAATAACCTACGTTACCAAACTGTGCTTTTTATCAGGTATCCAGGTATCTATATGATTAGACGAAGATATTTGGTTTCACAGAATACGCGTTACTAATCGATCGAAGTATTTAAAAATTCACACACCTCTTTTGCTACAATAGGCACATATAGTATTATTACCATAATTATAAAATTTGCTAACCATAATAATTTTAAAAGCCTATGTATCTCAGACAATATAATATAATTTTTACTTCTTCATTTATTCTTGTGAAAGAGAACATCAGTGCCAGTTATAGCAGAAATGTCAAAAGTTTTTTTTTCAAAATTAATTTATTTCTTGGATTCTGCTTAATCTGTGGGATCATTTTAATTTTTCTATCAGAATCTGTGTTGAGTATCCTCAATAAGTTTTATTAGAATTTATATTTAGACTTTATTGAATACATAATTGTGCCCACTACATTGGCTCTTGCGAAAAGATGTTATGAGTTGTGTTGTGAAGTCAATAAAATATCTTTATTTGTTTTTTAAATACAACATTTAAAAATACAAGCTTTAATTATAGACCTCTAATATAAAAAAAACACATACAATTTTATAACTGTATTGAAATGGCTATGTTCCCGCAGGCCATCCTCCTTTGATATGATACCACTGGACCGATTTAGACGAAATTCAGCAAGCTTGTAGCTTATATAAGAAAAATGGTTTTATAATCCTTTTAATCTCAAGAACCAACTTTATTCCTGCGGCATAACAAGATAAAATTAGTATGTCGACTGTGAAACCAATGAAGTAATCTAGATGAAATTATACAGTCATGTCACCGTAACTACTTATTTCTGGTTACTGGTTCTGACATATCTACTATACGTGAAGCGAGGGCAATTTCTGGTACCTTATACACGGCCTTAAAAAGTTAGCTAGTAAAGATATGGCGCGAGATATACGTACTTGTCTGAATTTGCTTTATCCGTTGAAACCATCAGTACTGTTCCTCAAATCGGCCAAACTTAACTCCGGCCTGAATTACTAGTTAAGTTAATATTAGTTCATTGTGCAACTACCATAGTGTTGAAGGTTTGAATTTAATTAGTATAATTAGAACCGGGTAAAGTTTCCAAAACAGCGATATGCACTAATGCTAAGTAGGTGGAAAGCTTTAGAATTGCTTAATAATGACTGCGCTCAGCAAACTTGAGTGTTACCAGCTTAAGCGAAACGTTCAACTTCATATAATAATTAGTCTCTTTGCTATTTAAGCAGGAAAGGGGATGTATTCGTAGGTACATATTTTTTAACCGACTTCAAAGAAAACGGGAGGTTCTAAATTCGTCATATTTTATAAATTGATAATTTCAATAAGCAGAGAGTTGATGTATGTCATGTGGTCCCTTTACTACCGACAAACTGGCCAACAGTTTGGCAGAATGTAATAAAATATTATTGTATTATTTATCTTATGTTAAATAAATAAATATATCTATAATTTTAAGCGACATGTGACGAGTATTTTTTGAGTTATTTTTTATTTATTTTTGGTTCTGTTTTTACCTTATTACTTTTTTACTGAGTGCGCCAATTTTAATAGTTATTTTTTATTAGACAGCTAGTACTTGTGTTGTAATGCCATGTTATTTTAGCGACGTCTGTCAAGTATTGTTTGATTTTTTAGTTTTTTTAAATTCTTTATGTTTGTTATGAACTTTTGATTGTGAGTACCGATTTTGTTAATTGTTTTTTTAATCCAAAGCTGGTGTTTGTCATGTAGTCCCATCTTAATTGGCACATTTGACAGGTACTTTGTGAGTTATCTCTTATAATGCGTATTTAATTGGCTATGTCTACATTGATTTAATGTTCTTAGTTTTTTAATTGTCGAAGTCATTTGGAGTCTGTTTTTATAATAAAAAAGATTATTATCCAATGAATTATGCTCTTCTTACAGACTCATCCTGCCCTTTTCTGTGCCGCCGGTATCGTTATGATTCCCAAATTATACATTTCCAAGAACAGACATTAATCTGTCACACAAATGCCGGGATTCGGAAAGCAACTATGAAATCTGAACTGGTTGGTACCAGTCGACAGGGCCCTTCTGAGTATCACGATAAAATTTGCATTGCTGGTTTCTCTTATATTGTATTACGTTTGTAGTTCTGCCTCACAAGACAAACGTCTTGTCAATGTGTTATCATTCACGCCAAACGCTAATCTATATTAATATGATAAAGCTGAAGAGTTAGTTTGCTTGCTTGAACGCGCTAATCTCAGGAAATACTGGTCCGATTTGAAAATTTCTGTTAGTGTTAGATATCGATATCTATCGAGGAAGGCTATAGGCTATTTATTATCATTGAAACCAACAGAAGCTAAGCACCAATGGAGAATGTTTCAAAATCGGGGGATTTTTTCCTAATGAGACCTTTGCTTCGTGCGCTGCGTAAACGGCTTAAGTTTCGCAACAATCATGTATGACAGAATTGTTCCCCTTTAAAAGCTCTAAAACAAAGTTAGCCCAAAGTAACAGTATCACGCGGACGAAGTCGCGGGCGGAAGCTAGTTCAAAAGTATATGGAAATTACATTTGTTGCGGAAAATCAGACTCCATATTTCTCTGCACAAGTTGTAACTCTTACACATTTACGACATAAAAATTAAATTACGATACGAGCAATATCTCTGAGGAAGTCGCGAGCATCGTACAGTAAAAAAAAACTACGTAACTAGAAAATAATAGAAAAAAAAATTGGCATAAAATCATTTATGTCCAGCTGGAACACACTCGTTTCCCAATTACGAGACATCGAATAAATTACGGGAGACGTAAATATTTTCGCAGATGGAATTACGCGACTACTTCATTATATGAGCAAAGAGATAAATCAGACAGGCCATTCCATTTCGTAAAACAGGTCAGCTAACGAAAGACGAACGAAATGAGATATCTAAAGCGACTCGTGGTAACTTTTAACAAGAAATATTATTGAAACAACAGAATATAATAGCTTTTATTTATTTTTAATTAGTTCCACTACTTCTAGCGAAGATTTTAAACTGGTTATTAAAACTTGTGTGCCAGTAAATGGCGGGACCGCATCTAATTTCAAGAAATTTTCGACTCATTACGGTAGAAACTGTGAAACAAAGAGCCGTGCATAAAGAACGTGAAGCAAGAAAGTTCGGTGAGGCACGGCGTAGCGGGACCATTGTAAGTTGACACCGCAAGCCGTACAGTAGCGCTCCGCTGCAAGTTATAATCAGTTCACTGTAGAGGGGGGCGGGAGCTCTATTTATTTTGGAAAGATATCTACACCACACGTTCGGATACGTGGCGCGAAGGCAAATGCAGCACGGCGCGTTCGCAATCAAGGTAATGTTACCAGAAGCGGCAGGTGCGTTCCGTGGCGGCGGCCCGCGAATTTATAACGGCAACACTGACAAGTTGATTTACGCGCGGAAAACATTTCCGCTGCGTTCCAATTGTGAAATATTCCACGCAGGCAAATGTTGTAGATGGCCAACTATTTTTCAAGTTTTATTGGTTTCCGGATATTTTCTACTGAACAGTTTTATTGTTAATATTGAGTATTATTGAGGTCGATGTTTCCGCTGGGTGTGAACATTTCGTGTTTTTATTTTACATCCATATCTTATAAATGACGCAATGTATTATGGAAAACTATAAATAAATGGTATGATGATGGCCATTTTTTATTATTCAACTAAACGAAATATAGACATGAAGTATTACAATTTTATATATTGGTCAGATAAAAACGTAGAACATACGTATATTATGATTGAATACCAAGGATTTATGGACTACAAATGAGAACGGGGCTAATGGAACCCGCTGCTAAGATGCAGAGCATACTTCACCACGCTGCTGCAATACGGATTGGTAAGGGGTTCGTGGTCAACCCAAGTGTCATCTATATTAATGTTATAAAGCTGAAAAGTTTGTTTTTTGTTTGCTTGAACGCGCTAATCTCCGTAACTACTGGTCCAATTTGAAAAATTCTTTCAGTGTTAGATAGATCATTTATCGAGGAAGGCTATAGGCTATATATATACCTATCATCACGCTAAGACCATTAGGAGCGGAGCAACAATGAACAATGTTTCAAAAGAGGGTTTTTTTTCTGTATTGAGAGCTTTCGCTGCGTACGCTGCGTAAACGGTTAAAGTTTCGCAAAAATCATGTATGACAGATAGACATATACAAAATATTTTACTCTCGTTATGTCGAGTAAAATAACAAACTAACCACGCTTAAATACTAATGCACCGACCTGAAATCGAACCCAAAACCGACGTCAAAGAGTTCTTCAATACATTCATAAAGAATAATATAGAAATGAATTTCAAAATGAAAACTATGTATTCATTCTTGTTTTATTGTTTCATTTCAGACGACTGTGACTCCCAGTCAATAGTTTCAGCACAGTTTTGTCATGAAAATTGTCGGAGGCCGTTCGTTTTGTCGTTCGTGATATCCTTTTGTCGTAAGATTGATTGTCGTAAATAAACCCTATACTGTTGATTTAGGTTCTAGGATTATGCTGCGGTTGTGACCTAAAATCCTGTGATAAAAGCTTTTATATTTTTTTTGCTCCGAACAGAACAATGAAGTGTCGAGGTCCGTAGGATTTGAAAAGAATGGTAGGCAGGTCAAAGGGATTGAGAGTGTCATAGTAAATATTGATAAAAGTAAGTTATGTAAGAAAATTTGAAGCTTTCGTGAACCAGCTTGTATCTTATGCTCGTAGCGTTGAAATTTAATAGTCTTATATTATTACGTCAATCCACATTTAACATAATGAATCTGTAACTGATCGTTGTCTGTACATAAAAATAATAGTGGGTAACCATTACACCACCAATCTGCGTCATGATGGTAGTACTAAGCTGTGCTGCGTGAACTCACGATATGTGTATGTGTTTTTCGTTCTGAAATTTCGACCCAGTAGCATGGATCATGGTTCCTGAATCATTCAGTTCAATAATGTACACGGTCACGATGAAGCGAGTTTATAATCTTGAATGATTCGTGAGTTTCTGAATACATGATTGTTATGTCCCAGTTCCTTCATCAGGAGCCGTTCGCGTCACAAGCGCGCTGTCGTCGCGGACGTCTCCTGATGAAGGACCTCGGCAGGTCCGAAAGTAGTCGGGCGAATCCGACCATATAACGTCTGTCAGCTGGTTATAATAATCATGAGTTTTATAATCTGTTCTAGGTCCCGTGAGTTATGGTTAGTAGTAGTAATTAAGTTAGTAAGTAGTAAATGGTAGCAGCCAATTAATGGCTTGAATTCAAGCTAATCTCAATCACGAGGGATCCAGTTCGAATGCGGTATTACACAAAAAAAATGAAAATTTAAAAATACTGAAACAAAGCGTGAGCACTATTGATAAGTAGTATGTCAAGGATATAAAACAAGGTTTATTAAAAATATTTAAAAACACAAGCTTTAATTATAGTTCTGTTATACAAAGAAACACACAAAATTTCATTTGTTGAGGAGTTCCCTTGTTTGGAGTCAATACTGTACATAGTATCAGGTCATGTTTGTCATAAAAATGCATTGTCATTAGAATGTAAACTTAATGCAAAGTTTCCGCTGCGTAGTTCAAAAGGAAGTTGGTACAATTGAGTTTGCAAGATTTGACCCGTAACAAATAAACAAATATATTTACTAATAGATAGACATACACTGCAAGCTAAATAAAAGATTGCAAATACAGATTTTGCACAAATTATTTATATAACCATTAAAGGGTCTTTTGTGAGTCTGCGTGCTTCAGTAAGTGTTCAATTAAGATATGGTGTTCAGAATTGATATTAAACGCAGATATGCTAAAAACGCGCTAAGTGTTTCCCAACAAACTGACTAAATTTTGGTACTTATAATTTAGTTTGCCAATGGCATTCGCTGAGAAGAGTTGTTTTGACAAAAAAAAAAAAATTCAAATTACCTACGTTATTACACGGAGAAAAAAGTTATTAAAAATATTGAGGAATTGTATACCGCATGTAATTTCAAAAATAATTATATTTCATTACGTAAAAATATTTAAAAATAAAGCCAATTTTTTATTTGTCATGCAATGTTGTCACGTATATGTCATAGAGTGATACATTTGGATGATTCAAAAGCGTAATTGTACTAAAAGTCGTATGACGGTTGAAGTAAGTTTTACAAGATGGCGTCCCAACGTGGCTCGAAAACTGAGGGGACAAATGTATGGAGGCGATATATCTATTTTTAATATCATTAACCTTCAGCGTTAGACATGCACGTTATATCATGTGACCACGTCAAGATATTAGTGTTTTGAAAGCGTTATCAATTAATCGTATCCAAAGTAGTCCTACCCTCATCCAGAGCTGTCGGAACCACCAAACGATGTCTTGTCAGCATTAATTATTCGCATTTCATAGTCAAGTTATTGATGAATGGTGAACAACTTTTGTTTGGATGATGAATAGTATTCGTGTTTTGTGCCGTCAAATGCCTAACATATCACTCGAGTCTGGTGGGGACACTGGAATATGGCTGGCTTTGGTTTTTTATAGGCTTTCGTATTCAAACTTCTTTTATATCAACTACCTCGGGAGTTACTGCGTGAATTTTGTGATGTGAATAATATTTTCACCGCTCAGTCCACAAATACCTAAAGATGTTTTTTTAGGATAAACAGGCAAACGAGACGACGGGTCACCGCATGGTATGTGATCACCGTCGCACCACTATTACCACCAGACTGGCGTTACTAACGCGTTGCCTGCCAGGAAGGAAGTAATAAACCCGCACTCATGGAGAAGAAAAGAAAAAGCCGTATATTGCTGAAACAAAAGGAATCAATAACGACATCAATAATGACCCCCAGATACACCAACAGCATGCTTCAGGACGGGTGATAGAAGAAGAATGAGAAGGAGAATGACTAAACGACGGGGAAACAAAGAAGAGACTCTCAAGTTCCCAGCTGGAACACAACTAATCGTTTGGCGGCTGATTCAAGCAAGAGAGTTGAGGCTAGTCAGGCGGGCTTCACAAAAAGATAATGATGCTTCCCCAAAGCCTTGTAACTGAGCAGCTAACTTCTGCACGTCTTTTGCTACACCCTGGTAAGCCAGAATGGGATTGGGGTACCGGTACGGCCCTTGAACGTGAACTGGGGGCGTTCACTCGTCGTACATAATTTGACCTAATGGGATCCTATTAGGAACCTAATTCGCTGTCCGTCTTTCTGTTACATGGTTCTAGCTCCTGCTGTCGCACAGTGTAGTACAGATTCATAATTATCTGTGTCTGTTTTTAAGTAAATATTAACGACCAGGAGTGCCGCACTTAAATATTGTTAGTAAGACACTTGAAACTTAGAATAAATAGATCTCTGTGACAGCCCAATGATAAGCAAAGTCTTATAATAGCATTTCATTTTAACTGTTAACTCCGTTCACTTAAGCCAGGACTACTATTTTTATCAGGTCGCCCGTCTACTTTCAGGGCACCAAAACATTTTTAAAGTTGCCAGAACAGGGGTCGGCAACCCTCGGCCCGCGGGCATGCAACCCGTATGCAATGGCAGTGCTGCCCACAAAGATCCCATTTACATGACACAACGTTTCTTGTTATTCTCCCGACGTCACTTGAAACGTGGCCCGCACTTATAATATTTGTGGCCCTGATATGAGAAAAGGTTACCTACCCGTGCTTAAGACCATCAGAAATACCTAACCGGACGCAATGAGTTGTCGAAATAGAAATTTCAGGAAAGTCGTTCGGTAGCCGACTCACAACAACTGTGTCAATGTTTGTTTATTCCGGAATGTTCTACACACCCCCAATATTACGACTGATAAATAAAAATGTCAAGTGAGAACCGTCTCTAGACGAGATTCGTCTACGTGCACAACCACTTATCATATTAAAGAAACGGCTTTACTAAACGTTTTGTTTCAACCGACGTCGTATCTATTCCACTGTTTTAAAATGTCGATAAAGCTTCATCGGTTAATACGAGTATGTTTTCAGTCTCGTACAGTTGAGTACTTTATCTAATCGTACAGTTGGAAAAGGGATTTCATATTATAGAGATAGTGGTGAGTACTACGAAAGGAATTCAGAAAATAGTTACTTTTTAGTTTAAAAAAATAGGTTGGTAGTATTCCGGAACAGCTAAAAATTTCACGGATCAAAACTACCGAATACAGTAGTATGAAAAACAAAAAACGGGTTGGTTATACTCGATACCGTGCAAATATGCCGGCAAATACCTCAAAACGATAGCCCAACACAGAGAAATATCCTAGCTATATCTATAAGTTACGAATACATAATACAAGCATAACAGAGATGTGCTTAAAAGTCTTGAAACATGAAACTTAGAAAGCAAATTCTTGCAGTTTGTGACATTATTTATTTATTTGTACACATATGTAATGAAAGTATATAACTCATTTATGTACTTGTATGTACTTTGTACAGGGCACTACTTATTTCTAATAAAAAATATCAACCAGTAGGGCCTACAGTGAGAAGTTGATATAAAGAGGCCAACTTAATGCGTACATGGTACTATAAAATAACTATACATTATGCTATCTACGCATAAATATATGATTGCTATACATATAATTATAATGCAATAGTATACATATTATATACATTATACAAGCGGTGATAGCTTAGTGGTTATGAATTCGGTCTCCTACTCGGGGGATCCGGGTTTGAAATCCAGGATGTGCATTTCTGACTTTTCGGAGCTATGTGCGTTCTAAGCATTTAAATGTCACTCGCTATTACGGTGAAGGAAAACATCGTGAGGAAACCTGCATGCCGGGGAGTTTGCAAA
>DWJZ01005401.1:0-14101 GCA_018249125.1 Asbolis capucinus | reverse complement strand
AATTCAATTGCTGCATAACAATGATGCAATTGCATTGCTTGCAATTTAATTAATAATAATTAAGTAAAATTTAATAAATTTCTTTATAATAATCTTAAAATAGGTTTCACATAACTATAAAAATTTCCGTGAGTTTATTTGTGAAGCATGTTTACACCTATAATTGAGGCGACACTTGTCTTGTTTTTTGTATATTACTAAATGTACTTGGTGATTGTGATGGTGTTTCACTTTGTTGGTGTAACAAAAATAAATAAATAAATATTTGCGATTACGTTCAAGTAAATATTTGTATATGAAAATATTCACATATTATTTTGCCCCGTACGTAATGAATTATCAAAAACCCTCTTCCACAAATTCTAAACAGAACCCTTTTCAATTCTTTATGTTCTAGATCTTTTATCATTGCACCCATAACTGGCCCACTGCTCGAGTCTCCTCTCAAAATGTGATGGATCTATATCCATATTGAGTGGACTATTCCACCACACTGGCCAAGTGGGAATTGGTAGACTTCATATACACCCGAGAACTTGATAAGGAACTCTTAGGAGCCTGTGCTCCTAAACCTGTGTTTTTTCACGCTATTTTCCTTCACCTTAGCAAATGATAAGCAACTTCTGATACGCACTTTACTTTGAAAATTAGAGGTGGGCACAGGTTTGAACTCAGGACCTCGTGATCGGAGACCAATGTTCAAACCATTAGGCTATAACTGCTCTTCGAATCTTGAATTTCTGCATATGAATTTCGGAATAAAATAGATCATTTCATCATTCACATTATACATATAAAACATCGTAACATATCGTAACTGACCCCAAAAAAGGTACCAACTCCCAATCATTGTCCACAATAACAGACAGATCGTCTATTGTACATATAAAGATAGTCAAATATCGTAACTGACCCCAAAAGGTATAGGAAGACGCCGGGGGTCGGAGGTCGGCGTGTCGCCGGTTCAATAGTCTGTGACGTAATACGACCGGTTTACCAAAGGTTATGAAGACATTTGATTTAATATAATAACACGAATAAATTGTATGCAGTTTTGGAGTTCTGTATACGAAATTAGGAGGTTGATGCGTTCATAGCCCGGCGGCTAGTTTTGGTTGTACGCGATCGAAAAGGTTAAGGAACAGCGTGCAAGGTTCTACTGGCAAATATGTCATGAGCGCTTCCATGTAGAGGGCACGTAAAGCCGTTAGACTCAGTTATTATCGTTAGTTATCAATCGTACATGGCTTTTCGACAGCTTAACAACTTCCAACGCGTTAGCGAGCCACTAACCCCAGAGGGGTTAACCCCAAACCGCATTGGGGCAACGTGGTTGAGTATGCTCTAAGCCTCCTTAGTATAAGGAAAGCCCCGTGCTCAGTAGCTCTCACTTCACAGGAACACTTTCAGATAGGTCAATCAGGACGTACAAATGAGGAGAAAATCTCATACTTCATAAAAATAAAAACTCAAAAGAAAAATACAATCAAAATAAGAAGAAATGCTACAACTAAAAAAAAAGAAAAAAACTCATAAACTCCAAAAGGAAACAAACTGAAAAACCTTGTCACCCACTATCTTATACTCAAAAAGTCGAATAATTAAAAAAATCCCCAAAACAAAAAAAAGACTACAAAAACTCAAAAAGAAAAAACTGCAAAAGAAAACAAACTTAAAACTTTGTCATATACTAATAGCAATCAAACAATGAGAAGAAAAAATATTCTAACACTCAAAAAAAAACCGTCTACTAAGCTTTGTTAATATCCCAAAAGCTCATTATGTCCAAACAGCAGGTTCTCACGTCTTTAATTTGATCTTCAGTGAAACGCCCATCAAAAACCAATTGTCTACAATTTATTCAGCGCAAAATGTAAGACCTTGGCATTTTAAAAATTCTTATTTACATTAAGTTACGGCTTACCTCTTATTAACATGCGACACTTGGATTTTATTAACAAATAACCTCTATTTTCATTTACATAAGAATTATTTTAGTAAAATAGGTGTCATCTTTAAAATAACTTAGACCACGTGAAATACTAAAGGTCGTTGGTTACTGTACTGATGTTCTCATAACCACAAGGTACGAATAGGACTTAACTAAGTCAATGTATATTATTATTATTTTTACACTATTATTATAAGTCGTTATAGTCCAGTAATAATTAATTAATTTTTATATCTTGTAGAGCTATATTGACGTTATTTTAATTTTTGTTTGTATAATTCATGTATCTGGATCCGGTACAAATGAAATTCGACAAAATATGTAGTGTCTGAAAGTAAATAAATAAATCTCTTTGGACAACTCACACACGGCCATCTGACGCCAAACTAAGCGTTAGCTTGTGCTAAGTAATCAGGCAACTGATAAACATACATATATACTTTTAAATACATACTTAAATAGATATTCCTATTACACACCCAGACACACAGAACAAACATTCCTGCTCATCACAGAAAAATTTGACCTGGGGAATCGAACCCACGACTTCCGGTGTAGCAGTCAGGTTCACTAACCACTAGACCAACCAGCCTGTCATATTGTCCCCGTTACAGTTTTATTATTAGTATAGATATAGATTATTTTATAGAATCATACACTAAAAATTCTTAATGTCAATATTTAACTGGAATGTATGAAGTAACCTAAAAAAACAACCAAATCTTTGAAGACATGAGATTGTGCAGAAAAAATGAATTATGTACATAACAAGAACTCTAATCAGTTGTTTATAGGGTCGTGGTCGTATCAGAATAGCAATAAGTTTAGATCAGAGCTTCTCAAACTGTCTTGTCTCATAGAATATAGGCAAAAACTAAAAAAATTGATCATTTTCTAATTTCAATGGTTTTGATAGAGCAGTCGATGATATTACATTCTCACTACATTCTCTAAATTGGTAATAGTAATAATGTTAAAAATTTTACGAAAAAAAATTAACTTAAGAATTTGTGTTGCTTGTTTCAGTCTCAAGACGAATATTTTTCACTCAACACAGCCTTATTTTTTTTTTGTTTTCGAAGGGGAATCCTTCAAAAGGTGCCCGGCACTTTGGGAGAAGTACCGGGGTATGTGGGATTTTTACCCACTAAAACCTCCCCGGTGGCCCGCCTCGGCGCTTTGTAGAGGACTCCGGGATCTCTCAAGGAACACGACCGGAAATACAGCCTATTAAAAATAAACTAAATAGTTGGAATTTTGATGTTTCAAATTTTCTGGGACAATTATGGGGAACGCCATCTTCCTTTTCAATGTAGATTGTCAACGTAGACCCCCAATTGAACCCCTGGAGGTTCATCTGGGCCACTTTAGGAATCACTGGCTTAGACCGATGGCAGCGTAACATGAATTACGGTGTCAATGATCCCTAATAATTCTTTATAAGGCGCTATTTTAGTTTAGTCCATATTAATATGAAGTTAACGGTTTCGAAGTATAAAACTATTTAATATGTATTCGCCATTTCGATCACGTCAGACTGATGATGGAGCGAGATTTGCTACCTGTAAAGGAAGTTGCCGATTACTGAAAGGTGATCGACCTGGGCCGTTAACTCATTGGTCGCCATTTCAGTTGGCCCCTGTCTATTTGGCGTATTCGAATTATACGAATCTATCGCGTAGATTTGCTGACGGTACTTGAATAAAATAAATAGAACGTTTTTGAACATTTAAAAGTGCGCGTCATAAGCGGAAATTTTCGACTAAAGGAAACTAAGGGAAATGCAATAGTTAGTGAAATATGCGAGAAAAAGAACGCAATAGAAAAAGAAAAGGAGAGAGCTACTATGATATTTAGTTACTTCAAGGAATAAATATCTACTATTTGCTTTACTACTCATCATAATATACTGTAATGTATGTATATTGGAACAGAATAATCAACAGATCGAGATTAATTATCTGTAGTGTACTTATAAAATTTATGAATATTCATCAGTATGTATCGCAATTCCTCCATTAAAATACGATTGTCTACTTTGGAAACATCACATTACTCGTAGTTATATAAGTGCCTGGACAGAGCTAACTTTTGAAGGTTTCGTACAAACATACTGTTATTACGATTTATTTGAACTATAATAAAAACAGAGGTAGTTTGATACGCCGGTCTGGTGGTTAGTGAACGTGATTTGTACAAATAAGGTTGTGGGTTCGATTCCCATCTAGGTTAGACTTTTCTGTGATGAGCAGGAATGTTTGTTCTGGGTGTAAATATTTATATAAGTATGTATTTAAAAATACATATGTTTATCAGTTGTCTGTTCACCGTAGAAAAGCTAACGCATAGTTTGGGGACAGCTGGCCGTGTGTTAGTTATTATAATATTAAAAATATGATTATAGCTACATAATTTTATAATGGCGAAGGGATGTGACTTAAGAATTATATTTTAAGTTATACAACGAACTAAAGGCTTTGGTGAATGCAAATGTATTTTATGTATTATATGCATAAAACATAATGTTCCCCATGTATAGTATAAATGTAGTTCTGTCTACGTAAATCTAATTAATAAATTCGTAAGGGTTGTACGGACAACTGTGCCTTTGAAACTTTAAGTTATCGGAGATTTATCTCAGTCCGGTGTAGAATATTATATTAATATATTTGAAAGTATTAACAAAAGTAATAAAAAAGTCCAGGGGTTATTAGATTAAGATAGCTGTCAATAATTATAAACAAATATAATATAGATTTAAAGGTTATGTAACGTTCGCCGTGGCAACAAGCCTGCTAAAAGGTCTTTGTAATAGTTTTCAAAAAAAAAGATCACGTAGAATTTTCTCAAACAAAAACTCTTCTAAAATTATTAACATCACCATTATTAGTTCCATATATAACCATAGGACAACGCTTTGTATCTTCGTAACCAATAACTATCCCACTGTTGGGCTTACGAGTAAGTCTCGTCTCTCAATATGAGCGTTGTCATTACTTCCACGTAATCTATGGATGCAAATGTAAGCTATATGACAATACGGAGCTTTTTATGCGCGTCACGCGGCGGAAACGCGGCGAGGTGCGCCCGCGCCGGATCCATCATGGCGGCGAAAGTACTTCCGGCCGACTCGAGAGTTCTCAATGAAGCTCGCTTGTAGTATCGGTGTACAGTATCTAATTAATCATTGGTCATAGCTTCATCGTTCTGTCGAGTGTGTGTTGGTGTATGGTTTGTGTATTATTGAATTTAAAAAGGACTTAATGCTATAGAACTTTAGCCAAATAATAATATATTAAGTACATAGTACTAATTTTTTTATTATTAAATAATTCATAATATTCTTAACGTTTAAACATCAATGTTTGTTAACTACAATTTAAATACTTCAGTTCTAATTGTGAATAACATAAAATTGGGTTATCACAAAATTTCTGGTTCATAGAAATTTGTTTTACTGGAATATGATAATTATATTTATATTTATTGTTAAAATAAAAGATCGACTAGAATGCCGACGGATTCGGACAGAAAAATTCGGATTGGAAAAATCACGTTATTTTTGCATTTATATATATTCTAGTCCTTTCTGTGCTTTGTCTATGACACATGACTTAATTTTTTTTTCTTGAATAAAACTCATCGCATCACAATATAAAACAAACGCATCGAATACTCCGGTAGCCTACATATGTATATTGTTTCAAGTCATTAAAGCTCTTTAAAAATATTATAAAGATTGAAACTGACCTGTCGGAAGCATGTAGGAAGGGTCTTGGCAGATAGGATCCACCGCGGGGTCGAAGTTGAGCCTATTCTGCTCATATTGCAACTTAGTGGAGTTAACCGACTGTTCGTACGTGAGCCTCGCCGCGCCCAATGATTGTTCGTAACTAATTCTACTGTCTCTCTGTTCATTCGACTCTTCGTAGGGTTTCACTTTAACACTGTAGTCTGTAAAGTTCAGCTTGGTAAGCGTTGACATTGGGTGGTGCAGATGCGCCGCGCTCGGGGGCCCGGCGGCTTCGCGCGGCTCCACTAGCAGCATGGCGGGGAACCGCCAAACCGATTCTTCACCTACACTTAGCACCACATTTCACTTCGCACTAATTAAATACTACAATTATTAAAAAAAAACTTTTTCTAATCCTAATAAAATATCAGAAATAATAACAATTAGTCCGAAGTTAATAATATCTGTTATTTAAACGAAGCGAACGAGACGTAACAAAGTTAACTTTAATATCGTAACACGTCTCTCGAAGTAGAGTTCGAGGAGCGCAGTGCGGTCGAATCGTAGCACCGCACTGCTTCACGCCTAATCGCAGACTGAGCTTTCGTGCACTTTCGGCCTCGGGCGGATTGAAGAGGGCGGCCGCGGAAAACGTGAGCGAGCGTTCCCGACGACGCCCGAGCGTAGCCGAAGACGGACGACAGAAACGGCGACCTGTCATGCCACCTGCTACGGCGACCAACTGTTGCGCGACCGTTGATTTTTTGCTAACCGCCTCACTATGAAAATTAGCAAAAGCTACAAACCATAAGTTAACAGCGAGGGTAAATAAGATTATACAAAATAATGGGCATGTGTAACACACGTGAGACTATTACCGTCGGTCAGACGGTAATAATAAACAAGTGGCACACTTACATGGAATTTTTCCTCTTCGTTATCACATAAGGAAACATCGTGGTTGGCAAACTTATAGAAATATAATGTAATTCAATTAAATTTGTTTACATTAATAAAACTATGCGCGTTAATTATACAGTTATATCAAGCAGTCTCAGAGTTTGTTGTACTGCATCGACTGAAATAAAATCTTCTATGCTTCAGTTACCACAACTTATATATTTAGATGAACAAAACAATAATTTAAATAATATTTTTGGAATTAATTCGTACCACTGTTAGCATTTATAAAAAGTATATAAATGTAGTAAACAGTTAATGAATCTACTTTAATAATAACGTAATGTGCTCCTAACCTTATTTTGTCTTAATCTCCTTACACAAATAAAGGATTTTCCTCTACCTATACGTTAGAATTACACGATAAAAATCCTATACCATATCCGATACTAAATACGAAATTGTGAAACTTATATACGATGGAGTTCTACAAAACCACATCATTAATTACAATTAAAAACCATTCTCAAAAAATACGATTTCGTTTATTTTTTAAATTCTATTTTATGAAACAAAATTTAAACATGGTTGTTAATTTGGTTGAGTGTCCGTGCCTTTTAGATCAAATAATCTGCTATCATATAATTTTGACTTTGTGTTGTCACACTCGCTTTTTTGTCATATCATTTCAACCATCACGGCCCACTATTGAGCAAGGGTCTCTTCTCTGAATAAGAAGTTAAAGGCCATAGTCCACCACGCTGGACAAGTGTGAATTGGCAGACTTCACACACCTTTGAGTTTTGCAAACTCCCTGACATGCAGGTTTCTTCAAGATCTTTTCCTTCACCGTTATAGCGAGTGACATTTAAATGCTTAAAACACACATAACCCCTAAACGTGGGAGCGCGCATCCTGAAATTCGAACTCGGACTCCCCGTGAGGCCGAATTCTTAACCACTAGTCTATCACCGCTTGTTTATTATATACTTTATACTTATTTTAGCCTTACTTTGTATCGTCTATTGTATTTTGAGATCAGTGACGTGCCCATTATATCGTATCGCGCGTTCGCAATCCTAACTACAGCATACCAACACGGTGTTCAGGTGGTTGACAACACGCCGAACAACCAATCTATATTATAATATGTCATATCATACCGGCGGAATAAAACGACATTCGGAGCGCGATTTTAGCTGATTCGCACGACAGTGGCGCTGAGAACGTAATTACTATAATAGTTATGACGCACGCGGCCTTGGAGCCCCGCCATTGTTTAACAGTACGATACCACCTGAATTTTAAGACTGTCCATATTACCTTTTGGACAACAACAAAATGTTACTGGTCAAACGATGAAAGCTTTGCCGAAATAGGAGATATTCTAGTAAGTTAGCTTCGGTATATGTAGATAAGGATAATGAACGGTGGTTATTTTTTTTAAATTATAAACGGACTAGGGACCGCCCACGTGGTACCAACCTTGACAAAAAGTAGGCTATGTCACTCTCCGGATCGTCCAATTATTTCCACATAATAAAGCAAGTCAAACAGTCGCTCCGTTTCGACGAAGCGAACTAGCACACAATACACAAAAACATGCTCATACGCACCCCCACACACGGTCACACACGCGCACACACACACGCTCACGCACTTTCACATTTATACTATTAGTATGCAAATATTTAAATGTAATTTTAAAAGACACTAAATAGTAATTCATGTCCAGGTACTAGGTACAATCTATCAGTGATCCAGACATAAAATTGCATAGAAATCGGATCAGCCGTTTCCGACATAAACGCACAGTAAAACACGGTTAAATAGACGAAAAAACAACTTATTGTTACGGGTTTTCATTGCAAACAGTCTAGTAAAAAATTCTCACAAATATCTTGCATATGCAGAAATCATCAATATGAAACGACGGTGATGTATATTATAGTTATTATTTAGTCGAAAAGAAAGGTACTGAATGCTTTTTATTATTTTTTAAGTAGAAGGCAATTGTTGGAAAGTGCCAATATTCTATTTGCTTTCACTTGCTAATTCATCGCCGATATGCAAGAAATTACTATAACTCTTCGTACGTTGCACGTAATAAAATATTCTTAACAATAACTCGATATTCTAATTCTTAATAATAATTCTTAACAATAATTCGATATTATTAGAGCGAATGAAAATTTAATTTAAAATAAAAAACCTTAATATTTAGGCATGAAATTTGGCGTATAAGTTCGTATTATCTGTATATATAAAAATGAATGTTTACTTGTGAGATTGTGAATTTGTACAAACAAACAAAGAGGACAACCTCTACATATAGAGTCTAAAACGGTAGGAGATAGAGTTCTGATGTCTGTGCCAACTTTGTTCAGAATTATCTGGTTTTGGTACCAAAATTATATCGATCGGATACATAGTCGATAAGTTTATGCGTGGCAACGTGCGTCGGGTACAGCTAGTCTTTAATAGTCCACATAATAATAAATACTAATTTATTTTAAAGTTGTGTTAAATTTGAAATAAATTTGTGTAATAAAATACCATTAGACACTGGATACATTTCGCAATTCGCATCTTGACAATAGTGGGCAGGTACGTACGTCAGAATGACGTTCAAATATCTGTAACAATAGTAGTTTTGGCAGCGAATCCAACGGTAGGAGGGTTGAAGGGCGGTGCTGCCAAAATCGGGTCAGGTTACGAGGGGAGGATCTCAAAGGTCACAAAAGGTAGTCAGAAGGGGACGGGAGCGGGATAATAGCCACCTGAGCACGTGTGCTGCCGGATGTGAGGCTATTGTCTGACGAAGGAAGCGATTTCGACGCGACGACAGATCCGATCCGATTTTTTATAACTACCGCCTGAATATTGTATGCTGTGTCATCAAAATCGATTTTGTGATTTGATTGATTGCATAGTTTAAAAAATTTGTAAGCAATATTTACGTCATAAGTAATGCAACAATTAATGATGAGACGAATACGTTTGTTTATTAAATGGAAATTGGGCAGCTGAGTTTTTCAGGTCAAGGAATCGATTAAAGAAGATTTTTAAAATTTCCATTTTTTTATAATTTTGGGAAATACATATTTAAATGACTCATACCTAGTAATAATTTTAATGCAAACGGGTACTCACGATCTGTTTATTATTTTATTTTACTGATATTTCGACCCAGTTGCATGGTCACGGCAAGACTGCGGTGGCGGGGAGAACCTCTTGACAGGTGACACTTTGCACTGACACTAATGACAAATGACTTTGTCAACTTTCCGTCTTGTTCGTTTTATTTTTATATCAGGACAATACCTAGTATCACGACAATACATACTTATTTAAATATTTACACCCAAACACACAGAAGAAAAATTCCTGCTCATCACAGAAAAGTTTGACCTGGGTGGGAATCGAACCCACGACCTTCGCTGTCGCAATCAGGTTCGCTAACCACTACACTAACCAGCCTGTCCAATAATAAACACCTTACATCATTTTCCATAATAATAAGCATAGAATATAACATTTTATTGACATTCGATTTTAGAGGTGCCTTTGTATTTCGTGTCTATTAAAAGTCACCATAAATTGTTTCATAAAGTAATTAATGAAATACTTTACCTTAACGAAACATAATAAAATTGTCGTGCTTTAAAACATCGACGCAGCAGCAGAAAAACGTAGAAGCTTTTAGTCTAATAAAAACTTACGGTGCTTAATTAAGTTTGTTTGGCATGCGGCAGACTGCCTCGTATTTGGGAGCCATTACAGGTTAAGTTTTATTAAACTGGGAGACTGAATGGAACATTCGAGATTCAATTATCAACGAGGGGGAAAGAGGAGATAGCGCGGGAAATGGGTTTTCAATATTTGAACAAATAGGCCGAGGAAATAAACACGGGAATCGGGATATTGCTAGACAATAGATGGCGGGAGTGTTCCGACGTGTGAGGAAGTGAGGAAATGGAGATCTGGCTTGTGGAGTTTTCAATTAGTTTTGAAATTAGAATTCACTGGGTAGATAGGTCAGGTGTTTCATATAGTTCTATAATATTTTTTGTAGACATATAAAAGTTATGTATGTAGAGTCACTGACAAGTTCATAACGCCCAAATGTATTTTACTAGCGTTCGTAGCGCTGTCGTCTGTACGGTGTTGTTATTATAAGTAGATTAAGTTTCGAACACTAGCTTTCGTCTACAGCTTCGTTCGAATGCTAGGTTGTTAACAAATACATAGATTAAGTATTATCCCAAATTATAATCCATTTTTGTACCGAATAACAATTAAATCCGTTTGTTACTTTTTGCGTGAAAAGGTTAGAAACATCCATCCATGATTCAAATTTTTGTATCCATGTATCGAGTTTCACAATTTTTTGCATTTAGAATATGAGCGAGGTAAGATGTTTATTCTTTTAAAATTACGAGTTTTATGTTCGAAGTATAAGTTCCAAGTTTGTTAATTTTAACTAAACACATCACAGTCCAAAATAAACACGTAGTATACATATGAGAGTTATAATATCTTTTTAATAATATCTTTGGACAATTCACACACGGCCATCTGATGCCAAACTAAGCGTTAGCTTGTACTATGGTGATCAGATAGCTGATAAACATACATATATACTTTTAAATACATACATAAATAGATATTTCTATTACACACCCAGACACAGAACAAACATTCCTGCTCACAGAAAAGTTTGATCTGGGTGGAAATCGAACCCACGACCTCCGGTGTGGTAGTTAAAACTATATATGATCCAGAGGAATTTGTTGCACATGTCAAAAGTCCATATATCTGTGTATACATTCAAAATAAACACTAAACTAATTTCATGAACAAAAGCGGTATCATACTAGTTTACACACCTCCACAAAACACGTGTTAGATAATTCGCCGCATACGCTACATAGTAAACGGTAATAATAACAAGTCGGCGACATAAAGAACCAATTTGGTATGACTCGAGCGTAATATCGATCGCAAAAGGCGAGCCAATATTGAAACAGAGCGGGTGATCGACATGCACAAAGTCAGCTTGAATACGCGTTTGAATTTAAAAATACAATTTACTGAGGAATACCCTGCTTTGAATACATTAAGTGTAAACAATAATGGCGTATCAACCGCGACAGGCGACGGAAGCGTAATGCCAGATAAACAGTTTTTAGATAACGCTGAAAAACATTTCATAAATCTATATATTCTATATTCGTCACAGGAATACATATGTTAGACTTCTTTCAAAGTTTTTTTTTTAAGTTAAATAAGTCTGTGTTTGCTTACGATTCCGCCTAATGGTAAGTGGTGATGAAGTCTTTGATAGTAAAGTTCACTAGCTTAGTAATGTAGTTATAATGTAAAAAAGGTGTAAAGTCTGCCAATCCGCACTTGGCTAGCGTGGTGGCCCTAATCTTCTCATCCAGAGAAGAGACCCATGCTCAATAGTGGGCCGTGATGGGTTGAGATGATGATGATGAATTGGGAATCCATAGTTGTGCCAGGATCCGGAACACCGTCATTTAGTGCCGAAAAACTGGCCTACAGTTTGGCAGAATGTAAAATATTTATTATATTTGTCAAATAAATAAAAAAAGTTCGGAATAACAGTTGCGACATGCCCATCCGTGCGTAGCGTAGCTCCAGGCCTCGTCACGAGACGAGAGAACAGACAGTATTTTGTTATTAATAGGTTTATACCAAATGAGCTTGAAATATTTATAGCCTATTTATCAAAGGTTAAATTACTAATTAACTTTACTACTAAGATTTCATAGAGCCGCTGATTGTTACGTACGAGTACATACTGAGTGTTCTGCTTAGTATACTAAATTGTAACGGATACTTTGTAGAGATGCATTTTAGGTAGTCTTACTAAACTGGCTAAGAATGCCTATGTATTATTACTTGAATGGTATATGTTTATGAAAATATATTACCCAAAGTTATTTAAAGATATTTATATCATTACGAAACTAATATCAACTTAACAGCGAGACCGACGGGACAAAACATTTTTTATAATCATTCTAACCTTTGCACTAATTAAAAAGCCCGCGCGCATCCGGTGCGCTGGAATAGCATACGAAAACGATTGAATTCGAAACTTGAATTTAAATTTTATTTGCTTAATACTGGCTGAGGGCGTTAGGTCACTTATTTTTTTTTTATTTTGATACAACACAATTTTCGTTTCCTGTAATTTGGTTACAAATGGTTATTACGTTATTAGGGACAAGTTAAATAAGTTTTAATGGATTGGTATTTCGAAGCAATATACATATATACGAAAATGTATTTTTTTTTGTTTAGGCAATTATGTTGTAGAACTAATAGAGGTTTTAATGCTTAAATATTCTCTGTCATTCAGCCAGTCAATCGATTTTGATGAGTTTTTTGAAAACCAATTGCTATTATAGTTTTTATAAAGCGCAAACAGTATCACTTCTGTCAGTGCTGCCTGCGTAGACTGTTTTAAATTGGAGCGCGCTCGGGACGTCACTTCCGGTACCAATAATTTATTTCACTCAGTCTCCGTTCTGTGACGAGATGGCGCGAGATACGACATTTATCCACGTTTAAATTTGGAACGATTTCTGAGAACATTATGATTGTGACATATTATTCTTGTTTCGAAGTCTTTCATGAAGGCACAGATTTAAGATCGGTTAAACATAAAAATTTATTTAAAAATAAAAATAATAACCTATCGCGCAAGGTCGTCTCGATAGTGGACAACTGTATAGTTAAATGGAAGAATACTAACAATAAAAACTGATAATGTGTCCAAAGATATGGTTTTAAATCAACATTGAAAACTGGTGTTATCTGAAGAGGCTTAGCGACAAATACTCGTAGTTTTGTAACAGAGTGACTCGTGCCACCGACATTGTGTCGTATCGCTGCCCCGAAGGACAGCCGCCCACGGCATCCGCCCGCCCCCGCCCTTCCCCGCCCCACTCCTGCACCCTGACCGCTGATAAGATAAACCGTTTTGTATTTACAGAGATTTTATTATTGTTCCGACCGTTGACCGCTGTTTCGCTAAAAAAACTGACGTTACAAGTGAGATGTGATAGTTATTAAAATTAATTCTATTTCACAGAAGCTTTTAGCTGTATTTATAAAAAAATAAGGCGGTTGCTTTGTTATTAATGACATCGAAAAATACATATTTATTTTTAAGATCATATGTATACTTGGTATTAATTCTTTTGCCATTTTTTTTATTGATTCGCAATATTTAAAATATGGACTTACTCGTACATGATATAAAAGATATGAGTTTGAGTTACACATATTTTGAGTTCGAATTATTCTTAAATTTTTTATTAAAAAAATTAATGGCGAAATTTCCTTAACATTTTTAAGTTGATATTTATTTATACACACATGAATCAATTTGACCATCACCAAACAGCACTGGAGCAACGTGGCGGAGTATGCTCTAGACCTCTACAGTCACGATGAGAATGCCCAATAGTGGGCCATTCATT
>DWJZ01005400.1:0-14101 GCA_018249125.1 Asbolis capucinus | reverse complement strand
AATTAAGGTCTCATCTACTTAAATTGTAAACTCACCTATTGTAGCTACATGTATTTTAGTTCTCTTTTATATTATTTGTAATAACACGTCACTCTCATCTAATACGAATGCTACGTACCTATAATTGGCATGTATATGTTGTAAAAATCTGTTATCTACTATTTTACTAAATGTTTTAATATGTATACTATGCTGTTGGTATATCTAAATAAATAAATAAATAACATTTAAAAATACTCACTTTTCAACCGAAGCGAAGTGTTTTAATTTACAACTACTGTGTAATTAATTAGTTATCAAAGTGTTCACTGCCTCGTTAACGGCACACACGTACTTCACTTGTTGAGCCGCAGATAACTTATTATAAAAATATACAAATACAACCTTTCTCAAATGAACGAACACACGAAAATAATCGACAAATATCAATTTAATTGGCACGCACTTGTGTCAATAATGATGTGTGTAACTGGGTGAACTAGTGGTCACATAGTACTCGTATATATATACATATATGTATATTACTTATATAACCTGTTCTTGTAAATAGGTATATTAGGATTTAGAAAAATATCGTGTTCCTGATGATAACTAATAGAACCATTTTCATTACTATCGTTATTATCATTAAACAGCCGACTTCCAATGCCTCCGACAAGTGATACAATGAAAGAGTCAGTGGCAACGTAGTGGCAACCAATTAAATACGCATTATTCACTTAACATAACTCAAAAACGAATCAACAGATGTCGCTCAAAATTACATGAAATTATGTGTCGAGATTTTACTGCACTACCTTGTGAATAAAAAAAGAATGGTAAAAATTGTTATATACAATGAAAAGTTTATAACGAATATAAAGAGAGACCACTCGTCAGGTGATGGTTAAAGTAACTTGAACCTGCGGTGCAAGTTCTACCTTTATTATAAAAAAAGAATCATTAAAATCGGTACCCAATAAAAAGTGATGAGGTATTGAACACAAATTAAAATATAAAAGGGAAGAATAACTCCAGAACTTCTCGGACCACGTCGCCAGCACTCTGGATCATAAAACTCACTCTCACACTCAGTAATAGGCTCTGAGATACTCTATATGTATATATAAAAAAATACACACGCATTGAGTACCTTCCCTTTTTTGAAGAAAATGAAAGAACTGCGACAACATGCAACATTCAATACCCTTGCGAAACCAATCCAAAAATATTCGTTTTATTGAAATGAACATAGCATAGGTAATATTGAGCTGGAGCGAGCAGGCGCCACGCAAACGTAGAACAACTTTAATTGGCCGTCGCGAAAGTGAAGTGAACTCGCTTTGAATGGACACAAAAAGTTGATGTTTGCGCTGTCGTGTTGTGTGTCGACTTCATATCCTATGGTATGATAAATCTCACTAATAGCAATCAATATTTAGTTACCACTCTATATCCTAATACAAACGGGAGATAACGGACCAGCTAGTTGTTAAACTATATTGCCTTTATTGGGAGCTTTCAGATTAACCAACCAACAAATAGGAGAGCTAAGATGTCTTGTACTTGTTAGTAGAATTAATAAACCTTCATTTCAAGGTAATATACATTAAAACACATTATAATTGTGTGAATTAACATTTGCATACGGCGTATAAATGTTTCTGGTCTTTGGCATACAAACTTCTCACACTTTGGTTGGCTATTACGTCCTTTACCAATTCACGCTGGAGCCGTCGAATATACTGGACTACAGAAAAACATCTACCCTGTAATACTTTGTAATAGGTTTATAATAAAAAATATATTTTTGATTTAGACGGAAAAATCATCGTACAATAACTAAACTGACAGGTTGCGGTTTACGGAGGAGTTCTGCCTACTAAAACCCCCTAGCAACACGGCTTATAAGAAGGCACGCACGTACCGCCTCCGCGACGTCGTCCCCTATCTCGTCGTCTATTCTACCACAGTAAAATATCCCCCTAGATACTGTCAGGTTTAAATAAACAATACCGTTATTGGTGATATGATTGGCAACCCAAAGTACCGGCGGACCGCCCGCCGCGCAATCTCGTCCTCTTCACCGTCGCAGGACGATTGATGCCGTATCAGGGATAATGACGTGTCCGGAGCACTTACATCATAGTTGTCGTTTACATTATTAAATAGCTCGAACAATATCCCTTTCTCAAATATTTAATATTCATAGATATTGTCATTTTCGACTAGTTTCCGCCCACGACTTGGCTCGCGTGGATTATTGATGAAAGCCTATGAGTAGCCTATTACAGACTACAATATATGCCTGGGCCAAGTTTTATTGAGATACCTTCAGTCGTTTCTGCGGGCAGGAGATACAAACATCCATCCTCAGTCTAGTAGGAATAAATATGTATTTATTATTATATCTATGTATCTACACATTTTTCTATGTATATGCTATAACAAATACAATTTACTTAATTGCGTAATTTTATAAGTTGAATTAATTAGGTTACAATTTTTATTATTTTCCCTAATTATGATTAAACTGACGTATTGAATGTGCCAATAATATGACATTATCCTCACATGTTATATCAGTCAGCAGACTGCGGTAGTTACGTGTCATTGTGGTGCTGTGTGGCTGCAGTTGACTTGTTCCGAGCAGATTTAGTAACTGTGTTAATCTTTTTTTTTTGTTTGCAGGTAAGCGTCGAGCACGTGTTCCGGGCTCCGTGGCCGCGGTGAGCTATTAAATAGTGTTTCTGTTGCTACCACTGATATTTCGGCTAGCTATATAAATGTAATTCATTGATTTTCATATTAAACCAAATATTGATATGGATTTAGAAAATATCATATACAGCAGGACAAGCTTCCTCCTTCCATCACAAACAGCCTCAGGAACATTGTTTGTGAACTGTATTATTGTTAGTTATAGAAATGTCTTTTATATATATATAGCCAATTTCTATATGTATACATATAGGCACTTTAATTTCTTCAGATAAGTTAGATAAGTCATTCGAGATCCTCTTTTGAAAAAGTGTATTGACGGACGTTGGAGAGTGAAGCATTAGGAGGAACCGTAAGAGGCAGGCAGCTTTTAATAATGAATTAATATCTTTGGAGTCCGTCTGAGATCGATCATTAATAGCGCGGAGCGATGTCACCGGCTTTACTGCCATTAGCGGGCCATTAGAAGGGGCGGGTACTCGGGTAAGGACGCCGACATACCCGGGTAAACATAGTGTGTGTCTGCTAGACGTGCTGACTGGCCGGGGCTCATTGCGGCCTAACGGGCTTCAATCGAAATAATCTTGCAGGTATCTGTATTTTTTAATAATAATACGAATTGTCTAATAACTAAAAGACACGCTTTCATACCATGAAAAAATTTGTTGCCCACCGCTCTGGGTGGGAACAAATCGGACCGCATGAAGTGGGTTAAGTTTCAATTAATACAAGTTATAAAATCGCGTTTTAAAACCTATCGTTGAAAAATTATCAGCGATACTGTGATAGCAGACTTAGTGTATTGTTTTTTCTTTCAATCTTTGAGCTTCAAGCAGCTTCAAGCAATAAGTAATTCATTTCAGTATGTCATATAGTCGTGATATATAGTACATGCACAGTACAGCGTAACTCTAAAGCCACAGAATAAGTCCGGATGTAGCAAATATATAGAGCTATCGCAAATTATAGTCGGGGCTATGAGCGCTAGGGGCCGCCGCGCGCCGAGGTGTAGTCGCGCCCTTGTCGAGCAGATATTTGAGGCATTTAGATTGGAAGGAGCAGCGACGGGCCGGGAAACGAAACACATTTACACAAAAATAACTTCGTTTGCTTTTAATTATACATTTCATTTTATCTTAGTTAATTTTGAACTCAGTAAATACATATATTATTAGGAAAATAGCTTATCTATTTAGCATAATTTTTAAATGAAAATATTTCGAAATTCCTTTAAAGGATAAAGAATGAAACTTATAACATTCTTACTTATTGCAGATACTTTTATAAACATTATTTTTGAACAATAGTGGCACACTCACTCGATGTCTCGATGTATGTTAGACCTCCTTTTCGAATCGCGTCCGAGATGTAGGTATGATTGTTTTTATTTGCTTAAATAAGTTTGCCGGATTCAATCAACATTCGTCCTTACTTTGCCTTGAATTTTTCTCTTATTTTGCCTGATCAGTACACCGAATTTGTTGTCAATTACAAATTCATATACACATGACATTACCCCTTTTACGATAATTCTCAGATAATAGGCCTGTGACCAAATTAACTCGGGGCTGAGCACGCTATCGCTACACAACATGTGGATCACTTCATGTTTTAATCGCGTCGTCAAACTCACTTCAATTTAAATTCTCCGTTTAATAACTACTTTGTGCTATGTTATCCAAATTACGCATTATAATAAAAATTGCATAAACAGTGCTAACTTAACGGCTTGGACGTTGGTCTCGGACGGAAGGTCCCGCGTCCAGAGTCTGTCGGCGCGCCCCTCTGATGTTTACAGCTATGCGCGTATCAGAACTTGTTATCACTCGCTACGGTCAAGAAATCATCGGGAGAACACGTACACTCATGAAAGCTGTGTCAAATCCGCCAATCTGCTCTTGCCCTTGCCCCTCACATTATGGCGTTTTGAAAGAATTTCTAAAGTAAGCTGAGTTACACGAATACCTAAGCATATGTACATATATACAAGAGGAGTAAAGATGTTGACGTCCCATATACCACACGACCACAGCAAAGTGGACTAGTTTGACCTTCGGCTTTACAAAAATAACGTTTCCGGGGCCGGTAGCTCGCATCGTTGGTTTAAAACTCAGTGGATTCTTGTTAATCTTCATGAGGTACTAGACACTTCGGTGGAGGTGTTTTCTGAAACGAAAACCTTTAAAAATGAATTTGGAAAACAAAAGATTCATTAATGTAAACGATTATCCATCCACGGAGGCCGGCAGCTCTCCCTGTCGCCTCGCGCCATCGGGCTCTGCAGCCGGAGATTAAGATGCTGTCTTATAAATGGGGATATTGTTAATGTTTCTGAGTGCCCTCTCTGTTCCTACAACCTTCAATGCGAAAGATTATAAATTACATGAATCGATGTTCGTTACTCCTCCCGCACACACGATAGAAACAGATCTGGATGTTTACTCTCAATTAGGATGAAATAGGATTATAGTCTGAAATAACACATACACACTATTTGTCGCGGGACACCTTTGATAGATAATTAAATAAAATATAATTAATTAAAATAAAACTATACATGTAGGTATGTTTATCAATTTTCTGATCACCATAGTACGAGCTAGCGCTTAGTTTGGGCTCCGGTGACCGTGGGAGTTGACCGAAGATATTTATTTATTTATTAAAATATTTAATTATTGATAATCGCGCCACGCGGGCGAAGCCGCGGCTGGACCCTAGTATATAGCGCAAGTTTGTGAGAGTGAATGAATGGATGTTCGTTATTCCTTCAAGCGAAAAAGTACTGAACGTATTTGGATCAAATTTGGCATCAGAGATAGATTATTTTCTGGAATAATACATAAGCTACTTTTTATCAATGTTCCTACGATGGAGACGAAGCCGCGGGCAACAGCTACTCTACGTAACAAATTCCCCCATCTACACCTACCTAAGCTCTAAAACCGTAAAACGCCGTCGCGGTCGGGCCGCTTTCTACAGTGGCGTGGACTCAAAAAGGATCTTTCTAAGAGGATAAAATAGAGCGTTGAACCAACATCATTCCCCAATACCACGCCCCATAACTGTCCCACTGCTGGGTTCAGGTGTCCTTTCACTCTGTGAGGAGTACGGGCCATAGTCCACCATCCTGGTCAAGTGCGGAGTGCAGGTTCCCTCCCGATGTTTTTCTTCACCGTAGCGAGTGATAATATATCAGCTCACGACACGCACGCAACCGACACTCACGCCACCAGGCTATCACTGCTTTCAAGTGCTCAGCCATTCTGTTATAATTCTCTTGGCGTTGGTCGTTCTCTATTCTGTGATCCTGTCAGTGCAGCGAACGCAGTTACACTGAACACTATGTGTATATTTCTTTGCTTATATGGAATACTCCTCTGTTTGTACACAAATGATAATGGAAATACATACCTAAATTATATACATACCTTGTCTTATATTAAACTACAAATTGGCCTCGCTTCGCTGCCGAAGAAGAGTTGTCCAGTCAGAGTTGCCATACTAAATTTAACGTATTATCTCACGGGAACAAAGCAGTTTTCTGGAATAAAAAGTGTCGTTTACCTGAGCCACACGCGTGCTAAACTATATCTGAATTGGTTATTGGTTTCGGAGTTGCCATATTAATTTTAACCTGTTATCCTGTGTTACCATTCTCGGGTTTTCAACTACAACTATTCCAAGTTTTGCATAGTTTTGCATGAAACTCGAACACACAGATAGACAGACAATAAATAATAAAAATATGTATTGGTTTGGATATCGATAACAGAGCCTCCCTGCATTAAAATTGACAAACAACACTTAATGTAAATGAAGTCAGTTACAGTGTTATTATTAGTATATGTACATACATTGATATAGGTTGAAAATATTTTATATAAATATAATAATTCCATAATGAAATGGGAAAACTGACTTCACTAAACTCCCACCCGTACTCGTAAATACAAAAAAAGTACATCAGCGGAAAACGCGACAGATACTAGTTCGTTACCGCCTAAACCTAGAGAAAAATATTTTGCGGGTTACGAAAGTGTCTACAGTGGAAGAAAAATAAAACCGTAGTAATTTTGTAAAATCATATTTTTAATATTTATTGATTTTAGATTTATTTTAATAAGTACAAACCCAGTTTGCATCGATATGTATATTATTTGTTAAAAATATTGTCAACATCAAAAATGATAGCGGCATGAAAGTGTGCTGCAGTGTACGGAGGCCTCGGACGGATCCACTGGTCGGAAGTATAAAGCACAGCAACCAACCGACATTAGAATGTTTTAAGACACGCTCCAGACTATCACTACTTGGCAACAAAGATAACTTACATCATTAATTAGTCGACTCTAGCACTTGAGCCTCTACGCAGGTTGTTAATAAAAATATTATAAATATTCCGTATAACTTAACAATATTACTGCCAACGTAAAATAATGGAAAAATATATCTCGTAAGAGTCACCAATCTTTAACAATCCACGGAGTAAATAGTAATCAAGGTTTTTGTTAAAAAAAATCTTTTTTCTTTTCATTAGTACTATGAGTTGTGTTTCCAAACGTTTATGTCATCATAATGTACATATATATATATATATATATATACGGTGTAAAACCATAAAATAAGGAAATGGATGTAGCTGAATACATATAATTTAAGATATTCCCAAGACGAGCACCGCACCACATTACCAGGATCACATGAACAGTTCAAGATGTTTGGCCTCGTGTTTTAATATTAACAACGGAAGCGACCTTCCCTTACACTATTTACAATTATTAAATGGATGTATTTTTAAAGGAAACACAAAGTTCCCGTCGAGTGCATACTGAGCCTGAGCGAGGCATAATGTAGGGTGCTGCAGTGAGAATAACAGAATATATATATTTAGTGTAAATTTTCCGATGCTAGTACTGCTTTGCGATCATGAACGGCCGTATTTTTTGACTTCGTTGGGTTAGAAGCTTGATTTTTTGATGGAGGATTATTCGAGTTTAAAATTTAAATTCTTGCTTGATACCTCCATATACAGTTAAAAGGGTTTTTTTAAATAGACGGACAGACCATAAATGATCCTATAAGTAGTTTATTTGTGGTGCAGTATCTTTAGAATGCCAACATTCCTGTATGTATCCATTAATTTGTTAATTATTTGAAAAACAAGAAACCCTTTTGGTATACCCAAGCCCGTTGGCTTTATTGTATTCCTATATTTATAACTGTAAATCCTTTAAAACTATTTTTACAATAATGTATACGGCGGTAAAAGGTCACCACAGTCATACACAGAATGATCTCATGCCGTCAAGATTGTCCCTCGCAACATTTTTGGACAAAAGTTGCGACGGGACATGTATTGTGATTTGTAATTTATTTTATAATTGAACTCTGTTGATTATTATTGTTATATTATTATTCATATTTTGACATGAAACGCATTATTTGAATTATGTACAAGTTACTAATATTAACACTAATATGTCATCATCATGGTCTAATATAAAGTTTATTGTTATTATACTGTGGGCACAGGTAAAAGCACGCGGAATTACAGTTTCTTTCTCTATATACAAATTAAAAAAATATAGTGTATTTTACTTATTTATAAATAGATTATTGGAAATCAAAATTAGTGTATTTATGTAGGTATTGGTAATACGCTTATGAACCTCATTTTTTTTTAATTTACCACAGTTTTGGAAAGATGCTTTTTCAAAAATACAAAGGATATCTTATGAACTACGCGGAGCTGGATACAGCAGAAGCATTTACATTCAGGCGTATTTATTACTCACATATTCGTCTATCCTGTATTAGCCTGTATCTAACAACTGTGCTGTCACTTCTCGTTTAAACATTTCAATAGGTAGCTCACGTATTTGTTGAGGCAACTTATTGCAAAGGAAATAGTCATATCTCAATAACAACGGCTAGCCCAATTCACCAAAATCCAACCTATGAGATTTAGACGTGACAGTTCTATTCCAAGGATATGTTAGTCAGTCAATAGTCTTGGTCTCAACAGTTTGTTGTTTACATAGTTCCCTTTAGTGTTTCTAATGTTCTATTCTTACTACGAGTAATATATTCGCGGCTCGGAATGAGTCCCAAAGTCCACACTGGGAAGGCTCCCGAAGCACTCACCGTCGCAAACATCGTCCGAAACTCCACAACTGACGGCGCCCAGCCGGGATTACTTGGGTTAAACCTGCCGGAATACCATTGAATATATTTACCTGAAACATTTCACGAATCCTACAACTCTTCTGTGTTTATAACTTCTCAGTGTGAAATATTTTAGGTTGAATACGTGTAAAGAGGATATCAAGTTATTGTACGTGAGTTTCTCATGATTAATAATTGCCACACTCACAGTCGCTAATGGTTACTTAAGTAGCGCCTACGTAGTCTCTTTCTCCTTTATAATAATAAAGCGAAGGCTGTGTCTTTATTGTTGGGGTCACCTGTTGCTATCAAAATATATGACGACGCTAGGTTATGCCTCTAGAAAGGTAGATGATTCATTAACTTAATTGTGTAGTAATGAACATGTTACTGGTTTAGTTTGCTGGGGATTGATGAATACTGCACGTGCTAAGCATTGTTAACCTACTGGCAGTTATCTTGGCGAACTTAGGGATCGTCCCAAGAGACAAACCTCTTGGACATTGCGCTCAGAGGCCGGACTCCAGAGCGTTCACAGGTAATAGGATACATCTCCTGCCAGACGGTGGCAAAGAGGATTAGTGAGTAAATTTCAGTCCAGTAAACGATCCTAAGGGAATTGAATAAATGTTTCAGTGAAGCTTCTCAGTATGTTAACTTTCTAAGTAAATTTTAACAGAAACATATCAAGAGCATCAAGTACAATACAAATGACCAGACATGTGGTAACTTGATCTTGATTGTAAGTGATTGGGCAGGTTTTGTGGCCAAGGTCTGGAACTCGATAGAAACTTCTGTTCGTCGCAGATGCACGACGCACGCAGACGCAGTCGCGTCGTCGTCGTTCTGTTCAGCAAGCTGAACGACTGATTCAATTCGAACGGTCCCTCCAGTCTGAGGGTGCTAAACACTCCACTGTACTGTCTCTCAGACAACCTGGTTTAAATGTGCCACATTGCAGCGTCATGATGGAAAGAAATAAATGGCGTTCCCGATACGCCTGCTGTTCCACAACTTACACGCATGTGAGAGGAAGAAAAGCAGCAGAACATATATCAATTAAGCACGTAAACAGCTGACTCGAAAGTTCCTGTCGGTAATTCAACCAAATTAGGCTCGATGCGAATAACTTTCTAAGCATAATAGGCGCCAGCAGTTCCGCAGCGACAACGCTCAAGTTAATTTGGGCTCAATTTGGGGAGAAATTGCGCTGGTTGCCATTTCCTTCGATCAAATTGTGTCATATTCAGCAACTATTAATAACAGCAACATAAAATACGACGATATATCTATTATAGTTACAAAAAAGTTTTGTTAATATAATTCTGATAATTAAGTCATAAAGGGTGCCAAGAAGTCGGTGTGGTGTTGATATCGATGCATGCGACGGTGTGGTCTTGATATCGACCGACATACAGTACACCTTATTCTTACCATTAGCTACCTCCTCTGCTCGGAGATCAATGATTACCATAAAGAGTAGATAAATGGAAAAAACAATGAAGTTCTATCTTTTCGACCACGTGACCACTCAATCTCGATAATATCATCGCTTGTAGTGTAGGGCTCACAAATAAACACAGGGATCCCTCAGTGATAAGGGAATATGAAAATAATTGTTAATTTGTTGAACTGTATACGACGGGGAATGTCGAAAGTTTTGCTAACTATCTATTCAGTTACTAGTAAGTAATGTTCCTCATTCTGAATCAATGCCACTTACCTCCTCACCTCAACTACGACGTCATATTGAAATCCATCTTCCACTGAGCTGTGTTAAGCGACGTGCTCGGAGCGCGGGGACGGCCCTGCCAGCAGGCACAGGTCAGCGCATCAATTTTCTATTTACGGCTGCATTATCGATCCGCTAAGAGGCTCCATTTGTCACAGCACTCGTAATTGGATGACGTCGCTCTAACTTTTTGCTGATGACGTCAAATGTGCGCTCGTCGATGGAACTCCGTCAAACGGCCACACTGCTGAGGCTTCTCGAAACTCTTCTTGCTCTTATTGTTATTGTATAATAGTTGATGACGTCGTGTACAGCTGTGTTGTATAAGTTTGGTGTATAACGCAGTTGGAAGTGTGCACAGTAAATGGTCGGTTCTGTTAGTTTATTTCACAAATGACTGTTGTTTCGACGGCGATATTTATTATTGAGGAATTGTACGAGAAGTACATTTGAATGTGGATTAGTAGTAATTTTATCCATTTATATTCCAACTTGGGCCTCTTTCAACATCTACATAGTAAATAAGTGAGGTGTTTAAAAAGCTTTCACGAGCGACTTGGTCTCGTGTTTGCAGAGGAAAATCAGGTTTCTGCTACATTTGATATTCTGAGATTGTCCTCAACCTGCTTCGGTAAATTTATTAGAGGTTCGAATGTTTATCGACAGCTCTGAGCTCGTCCTGAGACAACAGAGACTGGAACTCTCAAATATTCAGACAGCGGTCGTGAATTTTAAAATAGCGAACATTTTTCTACGATTCATCGAATCTGCTTTACAAGTGCGTGTCGTCGAGCCTCGCGACAGACTCCGGCGCGGCCTTCACCGCTCGCTAACATGTTGAGCCACGCTCTTATTCTATTACATCTACTATGTTCTACTATAAGTATTCTAACTATGTAAGCAAGTATTTTAAGTGTATGTTATAGCTAAGTATCTCTTTCTTTCTTTTTCATGATCATTTTAACGAAAATAGACTCTAATACATGTAAAGTTTTTTTTATATGCAAACTAATGTGTTTGTCAAAAATGAAAGCAATATATACATGCGTTAGAACATTTTTCTCACTGCCAAATAAATATAAAACCAACAAATACAAGAGAACAAAAGATTCAACCGGAGAAGTCTTGAAAGAGATTTCTCGCCGGTTACATATTTATAGTTAGTTTTAAATACAAAACAAACCAAGCGCAACGTTTTATTAAACGGTAAACTGAACGTTGAAAAGCTTCCTTGCAATGGAGCTGGAAATGAAGCCGTAATATTAAGAGATGGAATGAAATGTCGCTACATCACTGTCGCCAATGTAAAGTGGAGCAGCAACTCCGCAACAATCAGTTTAGCGCTAAACGAGCGGCTAACTGGACAGGACAGGTCGCCGCTCATCTAACGCACCGCCTTCCACGCCTCGTAGGACAGTACTTCTCCTGGTACACGCAACTTGTCTCAACTGAAATACACTTTAAGTGTTCAGACATTACATGAGATGAGCCTTTATTAATGCTTCAAATTGGGGAACATCTCAGTTGTTACGTTTTGCATAGGTTTGTGTTCCGTGTAGGAGCCTCCCAGCTATTAATTCATTTAATTTAGAGTAATTAGTATTACATACCCAATGAATGTATACAATCAAGAGACACACGGACCACAATAACAAAGACTCATGCACTTACAATTAATAAAAGTATAATTCTAGCGATATCTGTACATATACATAGTATATTGTCACCGACTCGTGTTACCCTGAAACTAAACTTCAGTAGGCTGATAAGAATGTTGTCAGTTCTCATGCTTTAGACACGACTTGTGTTGAAGCGACGGGTTCATGGATGGGATCGCGGAGTGTAACACGCCTCTCAACAAAACATCCGTTTAATGAAGACACTGAGGATGGACGGACGACGGAAGGATGTTATCGATAGATTGATTTGTTTCGCTTTCTCATCAATTGTCATCGCATTGCAAACAGTTTACACAAAATATTAGCAAATCAACCTTAGTTAAACTACCTCGGGATAATTCTAGGTAATGATCGAAACCACATGAAACTCCGTTCAGTACTTGTCGAGTCTTTTCAGGGACAGACAGACATACACGGTGGGGGAGTTTTTTATAATGTACAGTGATGGTGTTTAACTCCACATCAATTTGAATTTGACTACAATCAGACTCGCCTTCAACATGTGCATGTAACACGTTCGTAAGCGTATATCTTATTAATGCTGTCACAATATTTGTAACTACCCTAATCAAGATATTTTTAATATAACTTACAATGAATTAAATTAACAGAATAGGTAAAAAGATAAAATATCTTTTAACTTTAACGTTAAAATATGTTTTAACAATAGCTGTACATGAACAGCATAGACCAGAGAACACGAAGTAGGTTGTCAGTGCGTGGAGCACGGCGCGAGTGCTGGACTCATCAGCGGCGCGGCCGAGAGCACTGAGGAGGGAGGGCTCTCCCAGCCACCTCACTACTCATTCCGCGCTTTAAAAAAGCTTCAAACAACACTTATTGTTGGTAACTGTAACAACAATAATATATCTTCTTATCTTTATATCTTTAGACAACTCACACACAGCCATCTGACCCCAAACTAAGCGTCAGCATGTACTATGGTGATCAGACAACTGATAAACATACATATATACTTTAAAATATATACGAAGATATTTCTATTACACACCCACACAGAACAAACATTCTTGCTCATTAAAAAAAAAATTGTCCTGGCTGGGAATTGAACCCACAACCTCCGGTGAAGTAGTCAGGTTCACTAACCACTAGACCAGCCGGCCTGTCAATACTTTCAATGTTTGTCTGTTCGTTGTTACTTTCATTACCAATGTACATAATAATGTTTATGTATGTGTGTATTGTGCGTGTTACAATAAATATAAGCGAAATTAATTATTAGCGAAATGATTCCTTGTATCGATTTCAATTGAACAGTTCAGTGTAGGCTGAGATGTGTAAACGATTGGTCGTCCACTACTGGACCTTCAGGAGGAAGCACCTCCACGACACGACACAGATCTCAATGCGTCTATTAGCATTAATATTACCACTGACATTTATAATTGGCTTTCGTTTATTAAATGTAGTAATGAAATAGATTTCAATATTATTCAAATGATGCCCTGGATAGGTAATGCAAATACTGAGTGCACTCTGACAACACAACTTGTACCGCTTAGGAACGTTACATTTGGACATTTAGATTTCTGTAACCGGTGCGAGTGATGAGCTTCCACTGTCCCTGCACGCTGCACGTATCGAACAAGTTCTATATTGTGAGCCTCTTTGCCTGTGTATTTCTCTTGTTCCTCGTGCAGTGAATCAGTTTATAAGCTGTTGTCTGAGCCTCTTAAAGATCAGCCAGCGGTGAAACCTATACGGTTAGTGAACCTGACTACTATACCGGAGGTCGCGGGTTCGATTCCCACCCAAATTAAACTTTTCTGTGATGAGCAGGAATGTTTGTTCTGTGTGTCTGGGT
>DWJZ01005399.1:0-14102 GCA_018249125.1 Asbolis capucinus | reverse complement strand
CAATCACGTTCTCCAAATTCTCAACGAAGATATATTATGGTATAGTCAAGTATTTAAATGACAAGCATACCTGGAAAGTATCCACTCTGCTCCCAATTCCAATCACGTTCTCCAAATTCTCAACGAAGATATATTATGGTATAGTCAAGTATTTAAATGACAAGCATACCTGGAAATTATCCACTCTGCTCCCAATTCCAATCACGCTCTCCAAATTCTCAACGAAGATATATTATGGTATAGTCAGGTATTTAAATGACAAGCATACCTGGAAAGTATCCACTCTGCTCCCAATTCCAATCACGCTCGTAAAATCTTTTTAATAGATAAAATTTTTGTTATAAAAAGAATGCCCGGAGTTTTTACGCTGGCTTTTTTTTCTTCCGGCTTATATCAGTGTACTTAGTCTTAAGTTTTTGTCCTTTTTAACAAGTTGATTTATAGATTGGAATTGCCTTACGTATTATCAAAGATTTCTTAATTTTTTTAATGTTTTTATTAATTTTGTAATTTTAGTAGAAACTTCGTTTTGTTAACTTTGCCTTTATTTAAGTGATCTATTGATTCTTAAGAATGAAATAGATTCCATACCATTTATTAAAATTTCAATTTAGAACTCTAAAAAATCCCGTACTATGTTCCACGTAAATTTCTTATTTATTTCACACTAGGGTCCGTCAAAAGTAGCCTTGTCAGTTTCCAGACCAACAACTACCACCACATTTTAAACAAGTTAATCCATCGCTCTGTCATGAGTTCAAAGACGGACAAGTATGCATACATTTTCTACAATAGAACTCGTCGCTTCAGTACTGAATATTACTGGCATTTTGTACAGATTGTGGACAGACAGAAAGCCATCTATATTTGGTTTAGATTGAATCCGTCTCAAGCCTGCTTGGAATTAGCATTTGAAAGCTCGGCGTAGACGCTTAACATTTTGCATTTTAAAGGGCCCCTACATAGTCATATATAACTAAATATGCAAGATAGTTTTATATTTTACAGTTTAAGTATATAGTGATAACGCTAGTACGGCTAATGGTTTGAAATTTGGTGTCTTGAACGGGAGTCCTGGGTTCAAACATTGCGCGAACCTATAATTTTCAATAAGTAATATCTTGGGCCGTCACAAGTATTCAATGTCGTTTAGCAAAGGGGAGATCTTCCGTCAAGCCGGGTGTTATGCCTGGTGAACGGCCGAGCTCCGATAGTTATTAGCCGGAACTTGTATATATGCTATCGATTAAGGTAACTCCGATAGCGTGATTTAGGTTTCTCGTGACGTCATCATGTCGCGTGTTGTGCGATGTCGTCACAGTCACAATACGCGAGTTTTGTAAAAATAACAAAAAAAACATAAAAACTAACTTTTAATTCATTATTTTGTTAAAAAAACAATAATCTCTTCCAAGTTTAGTACGGAAAGAAATGTGTCATACACTAACATTAAAAAGAGGAATGTTTGTTTGTCTGTTATATGTAGGTAAACTCAAATACTAACGGATACATATCGAAAATTCTTCCACAGATATTTACATAACAGTTTGTTGTTGTTAATTTAAAAAAATGGTCCATTTATACATTGCATGTGGAACTAGATTCATATTCTTCGTGACATCAACGTGCATCAAAGGAATTCCAGAATCCTGTTAATTAGTCCCAGATGTAGCCAGGTGCTCAGACGCCCCAAACTGAGGGAATATTAAAGCGTACAGAACATTTAACCTGCTGACGTGCTGCCATCTGTCGGTATCTATAAGATAGTGCAGTACAACTTTGTATTAGTCCGTTCATAGCCCGGCAGATTGTTTCGATGTAAGCAATCGAAAATGTTAAGCAACACTGGGCGCGGTCGGTGGGAGGATGGGTGACCGTTATTTGCAAACTCGTAGTACTTCAGAGGGCACGTAACGACATCAGTCTCGGTGGTTATCGTTATTCAGCAATCGTTAAGCCACGTGGAAGGCCTTAGGGCGGCATAAAACTTTCAACACGTGGGTTGCCAATAACACTTCACCCATTTGCGTTAAAACAGCGATAAAGTATGTTCTAGACCTCCTCAGCATGAAAAAAGACTCAGTTCAGTAGTGGACTATCAATGAGTGTAAGTCGGCATCACGGGAAATATTAATTCCTGCCCCACCATGGCTAAATTGTTGTACAATTTTACGTGATCATTTCTTATGAAAAGGTAACAGACAGACAGTCACTTTCGCGTTTATAATATTATTGAAGATCTTAATATCATCTGTAATAGGACAGTGTCAGCCTGAAACACATTAAACTATAAGCATGGAAAAGTTTAAGTCAAAATGATGTACAGAGACTGTCAATTAGTGCTATAAAAAGCAATGTTTCTGCGAAACCTCATTTTTGTTAAACACGTTAAATTCCCCATTTGACTAGAAAGAAGTCTTCTAACAAGAAAAAGCAATAGCCAACTTTCCCCATTGAGGCCCGAAAAACCTCAAATGGTTGCTACTGAATACCTCCCCGAAGCGCATTTCCCTAATGTTTCTACGAGGTTTCTTTGTACCCATGTTGGAATTGGAATTTATAGACAGACAGCGAGGTGAATGTTTTATTAAAGACTAGAAAATGCCCTCGCTTCACTTCGGAAGAAGAGTTTTCCAGTGGTTTCAGAGTTGCTATACTTATTTTAACTTATTATCCCACGGGAACAACGCAGTTTTCTGGGATAAAAATATCATATAACCACTGACCTTACATTAGCCACAAACATGCTAAATTTCATCTAAATTGGGCCATTAGTTTTGGAGTTGCCATACTAAATTTGACCTGTTATCCTGTAGGAACTAAGCGATTTCCTGGGATAAAATATATCCTATAACCATTCTCCGGTTTTAAACTACGACAATGTCAAATTTCATCGAAATTTGGCCTGTGGTTTTTGCGTGAAGCTCGGACAGACAGGCAGAAAGACAGGCAATAAATACAAAAAAAAATGTTTTGGTCTCGATGTCCATAACAAATTATTTATCACCCTTGTAGGGCTTAGCGAACAACTCTGCTTTGTGTTTTGATATCAAAATTGAATTTATAGATGTTAGTACGAATAAATAAAAATTAAATTTCTTTGGCTTATGCTTCCAAGATTTTTTTCTACACATTATTGCGACATAAAATTTAACAGCTTATTTGCGGCTTGCGATAGGCTGATATTTGTGACCGGTATATACTTTTTCTCTAGTCATGGTTGTTTTATATCATAAACAAACCTTTTTTATATTTAAAAATTCTCCCCATAATATTGTATAATATGTAGTGGTTAATTTAGTGTGTCTTATACTATATTACTTTAATCCTTAATGATATTATAACTGTGCAAGTAACTATGTTACCTTTTCACGCCTAACTTCGAGTTAAAATAGAACTTAAAATATAAATGATCTACGTCTAGTTCCGTCATTATCGAAATAACGAGTACTTAATCATTACAATTTATATTTATGCACTTATTAAAAATGTAATATATTTATAATTCACCTAGAATTTTTTTTAATTTGTACCTGCGGGAACATTAATTATTGCATGAAAGCTATTCCACATGGACATAGTCACGGGTAAAAGGTAGTTTAAGGATATTTCTAAAAAATAACTTCTTTAAAATTTTATAAATTTTTCAATTTCAGTTTTTATTAATTTAACGATACACTTTAAGAGCTTGACTTTTTGGCATTAACAAAGTTGAAAATGTAATATTAAATTTCATAGAAATCACAATTAGTGAGAAGATAGGTAAGAAAGTCTCTGCGGTGAGGAACGCAATTTCCCTTAAAGTTGTGGAGCAAATTTTCTTAACAAATTTAATGTAAATGTTTAACAAACCATTTGTAGGGAACAATGTTTATTAATGAAATAAAGAATGTTTTGAATAAAGAATTCCTCTATTTGAATTTGGAACAAAATTATTTAATTTTTTATTTCTATTACACTTTGAAAGGAGATTACATATTGCATATTACACTTTGAAATAGACAACCAGATAATTAACAAAGGGTAGATCCCGATAGTAGATTCCCCTGGGATGATGTGCACGTTTATATATTAAACAGATTAAGATGAAACTTGGCATAGAGATAAATAATTTTCTGGAATAACACATAGGCTACTTTCTATCAAGACATTACGCGGGCAAAGCCGCGGGCAGGAAGTAGTTTGTAATAAGAATCGAAGCAAACATACATTTCATAGACGACCATCATTAACCTCAAACTTATAAAAGCCTAGAAGAATATAGTCATAGTGTCCATCACTATGTCCATTAATGTTTCAATTTGTGTGTCCATTAATGTTGGCTTAAATATTTTTTTACGAACTGAAATATGGTCATCATTCGTGAAGAAATATCCGTGTCCATGTCCCAAATTGAAACCCGTACTAAGTATAATCATTAATTTTATTCGTGCGCAAAATGGCGCAGATACAAAATGGCGGCCGTAACGCAACGCTACAGTGGCCATCTTTGCCACATTTACATACCATCATACTATCCACCAATAAAGATGTTCGGTGTTATCTTCACAAAAATGTGGTATAAGGATATTGTTCGACTGAAAACGAGAGACTTTTACGTATAAGAGAGGTTTCGACGTAAATTTTACTTCAATATTTTAACAGATTCTAAGTTATCAATACAACACATATGTATATATGTACAAATACGAGTGCCAACGTAAATAGTAAATATTTAATTTCATGTAGGTGTAAGCAATACACATAACGTAATTTTTTTAATGTCTGCTACTGATCTGATCTGATTATCGTTTTGTATTCAATTTTGAATATTTTGTATATTTTTAAAAAATTAAAAGGAAGTTGTGACATCTTCAACGGTTTTAACAAGTAGTAAATGATTTCCTGAGTAAAAGGACTACTAAACCATTTTCTTTCTAATATCTAGAAGTGTATTGTAAAGTTAAGCTCGCTTTTGTCTTAATTATCTTGTTGGATACAACATATTGTCTTTTTTTAAAAGTGTACAATGAAGCAGTAAAGAAATAGTTACTCTCTAACAGTCAGACACGACATAATCGAAAAAAATTGAATAGAAGCGAAAAGAAAGACACCGAGGGTCGCCTTTTGGTTCTCAGAGATGGACAGATAGGCGTTTGTATGAAAATGGGCCAGAAAAATGTCGGCTGCGTCCTTTTGTATTGGTCTGATATTTGTAAGACCTTGAAATAAAGTGAGGTACCTTTCAAAACGTTCACTTATGTAATATTATTTTGTAACATGAGGTCTCCCGCAATGTCTGCGAGAAATCTTTATTATTGTTACGTATAAAAATAAAGATACATACATAATTTAGTTATTTTTGTGTGTGTAAATAGATGCTTGGTTCTCTGCATTCATAGTTCAGAGGCCGGTTGGTCGGTTGGTTAGTGAAACTGACTGGTACACCGGAGGTCGTGGGTTCGATTCCCACCCAGGTCAAACTTTTCTGTAATGAGCAGTAATGCTTGCTCTTTGTGTCTGGGTGTGTAATAGAAATATCTATTAAAGTATGTAAAAAGACATATGTATGTTTATCAATTATCTGATCACCATAGTACAAGCTAACGCTTAGTTTGGGTTCAGATGGCCGTGTGTTGTCCAAAGATATTTATACATATATTGATAATAAACAGATCGTGAGTACCCGCTAGCATTTAAAATGTTTATTAAGGTTTTGTTTTTGAAGTAGCACTTTATGATAGTACAATGACCCAGTTGAAATTTTAGATGATTTCTTAAAATATAAGTAGGTATAGTTTACATGTAAGTTTAACTTCGTTTAAGAATGAGATTTACGATTTTATAATATTTTTGAAGCGTAATTATTTGTAGATATATATATTTTTTATTTAGTTTATATATCTGATTTGAATATTAAATTGTATATATGAATTAAATAAAGTGACTAGCGGGTCACGATATATATTATATAATATGTATTGATATACATATTTGATTCGCCGATATTTCGAGTAACTTGAACCACGATCACGGCTCGATTGAGCCGCAATTCAACTTGTAATTTATACACTACAGTTCACAATAAAAGTTTAAAATCATAAATCACTCCGGTTTCCCACATTAAAACTCACATCTGTATACATTTTAAGGTAACTAGTGATGTGCCGTATCGTTATAAATATATATTCGCGGGTGCGATTCGAATACGAATCTTTACTTTCTTACTCAATCGGTGTCAGCACTTCTTTCAGCGTGTTCTTATGGGTATAAAAATGAGTGTGTTTAATATTGATGTCACTATAAAGATTTTGTACTTTTAAGTTATGTAATATTAAATAGTAACTTACTAAGATAAATGTTTGGATGCAAGGGTGCCAAATATTAGATTTTAAGAAAAAAAAGTACTTCGGATGGAAATTTATCGTTTTTTTAGTTCTATCTAATCACCTACATAATATATAGCATTTCATCCTATAAATTTATTAACGAGGTAAATGATCCGGGAGGAAATTGACAGACACGAATATTTTTTTCTTACTCGCATATTCGCGGATCCGGATACAATTAACCGCAGCATCACTAGTGTTTACATTCGAGCGCAGTCAGTCTCGCCTGCACCGAAGCGTCGATAAAGAGCGGCTGCTTCGGAGAGCTATTGTTATTAATTTTTATTTATGTTCGATACAGTTCAGTGATACCCCCATTTGAAGCAGAAGCTCTATTCGTACATGCGTATGAGAGGTTAAGATTTATTTTTGAGTTCCAGAGCCAAATGGTATCATGAAGTGCGACGTGAAGGTGTTAATGTATTTTAATACTAGCTTTTGCCCGAGTACAACAGTCTTCATCGCCGGGGTTGGCAACCGATAGCGCATGGGCCACATGCGAGGCAACTTGGCGTTTCTTATGATCCTCCCGATGACGACACATGAAATGTTCGCGCACTGATATCCTTATAATATTTGTGGTCCTCATATGATAAAAGGTTGTCAATCCATGCCCTGTGTCATCACGATACCGGTTGGGTCTTTGATTTTTATGAAATTTTACTGATTTTTTTTATGCTATTTACATTTTTTACGTATCAAACATGTAAATGATTTGAAATCTGCAACTTGTAAAAATACTCTATAAGGAATAAGTGTCTAAAGAATAGCCAGTGGCTAGCGCACTTACCCTACACAGACCCAACCGCAATTTCGTTTCTTGAAATCCATTAAATTTGGCCCGCACCAATATCCCTAACACGTGTGGCTATTTAAAAAAAGGTTGCTGACCTGCACACTAAACTTCACTTTAGCAAAGCTAAATTGAGTAAGTTTAATATCAATTCAATATGAAAAACAAGGTGCTGCCGCAGCAACGTCGCGAAGTAAACAGTCGATAAAGTGGCACTGCTTCGAAGCTATTGTGAATGTTTATATCCGCCAGCATTTTATTGAGAGTGGTTCCCGGAGTTTATAGTTCAATTCCGTTTATGTAGAGCAATGAACGCTTATAAAACATGGTAGCACTTTGTGAATAAAACTTATGGATACAATGTTTACGGGTATTGTCATGGACAAGAAATCGTAGCAATTGATACAGTGATATATAAAATAGTGCGATTTCATGAAGAGTAAGCAATTACTATACTCGGTGTAAATTCGATTTTTTCCATACAAACTTGATAATTATGTATGGGAGATCGAATCCCAGATCGATTCGTGCCTGAACAGACAAACTAAAACTATTGAGATCTGTTAAAAACAAAATAGATAGATAATAAAGATTGTAATATTAGGCACTAAAGTGAAAAATTAAAATTTAAGCAAATTAAACCCGTGATTTTATAATATTACACAATGCTATAAAATCTTGCCGCGAAAGTATATTTTTAACTTTATTATTTAAAGAATATTGTTGTTTTGATAACAAAACGTACCTTAACACTTCTAACTAGTTAAACTAATTAAAGAAATCCGACTGCGACTGCAAAGCACTAAATAGTCGGGACGCTATTTTTTTGTATTATATTGACGCTTTTTGACAATATACCTTAAGTAATATAAACCTTATATGTTTAATATAAACTTTTTTAAATGGTCGTTTCATTCATTTGATTCCCATATTACTTGGCTACCAAATGTTACAAATTTGGAATCTAACCACATTTTATTATTTTCGGGCACCATTTGGAATATTTATATAGCTTATGTTACTATCACAATTCTGACGAATTCAGCGATATATTATATGTCAAAATCTGTGCAGCCGTTTGGGTTGTAGATGCCAAATTATTGGATATGCATACAAACACACTCGAAAAACAAGACTTTCTGACGCAGTCGGATATAAAGATCCCACGGGCAGATTGACTACATTTAATATTTTGTATTAAGTATAAAAAAATAAACCAATGAATACTATTCCAGTATCAAATATTACAATTAACTTCACAATATAACGGAATTATACAGAACAATATGAAAATCCATTGTAACTGTAACAATCACTTGTACTACAATATCGCTGTTCAGATCATACGATCCCCGTTATGTATATACCATTATTATTTTTTAACATTCGCGAGCAGCAATGTACTGCGTTTTGTGCAGCTTACCGCTCAGTTTATTGAATGTAGTTCACTGATTGTTCTGTTCGAAGTTTTTGTGATTTTGAGAGTTGAGAGCACTACAGCACTTAAGGTTTGTTTTTTGTTTTTTGAATAGCAGCCGGTGCCAAATATTTCTGAAACTGCATCGACTGCGGCTATAGGGTACTATGTTTTCAATCGAAATTGAACTCTAAGTGGATCAATGCTGGAAAATTTATAGAGTTTAAATGGTTCTTCAGCTGCTTATAGAAAGGTGCCAACGGGAAGATTTTTGTAATTGAGTATTCCTGTATTGTTCATTAGTTCACCGGAACACTGTTAAGCATGGGATTCTCCTATAAAATAGTGAAATATGAAGGCCACAAATGTTATAAGGATATTAGTGAAGGCCACATTTCATGTGTCGGCGTCGGGTCTCAAGAAACATCAAATTGCATCGTGTAAATGGGGTTTATATAGGACGGGCCGCAACGGCATACGGACTCGATGTCACCCGCGGGCCGCGGTTTGACGACTCCTGCTTTACGACAAGATTTTACAACTATATAACAGCTTCACGTGCTTTTCTTTACAGAAGAGTTTGTTCTGAATGGGAATCCCATCGTCTCCGACTTAGCAGTCAAGTTTGCTAACCAATAAACCATTATTTGAATAAATGGATAAAGGTCATAAACCCAAATACCACGGCGACCATGTTCGATCTGTTGTGGCCAACCACTAGACCAAGGATGCTCAACCTTTTTGACAATCAGGCCAAGCTGAGGAATGAAAAATTGCGGGCCACTTGTAATTCCTTGTTAATTACTCTCAGGACTTGCGTAATAAAAAAGTTCTGAAAACATGCTTCCGCGGGGCATTTAAAATAATTTTAAGACTTGGAGTTGATCAGCCATGGACTAGACCAACAAACCAGTCTTTTAGAAACGATTTATAGAAAGAAAAGTATATCATTTTTTAATTTAAAATATTTGTTGCGTCTTATAAAACTAAAACCCACCGAAAATCTGGAAATTTATGTTACTAGGTACTTACACGACATGTTAAAGAATTTATGTTTGACGTAGAGTCTAAATAAATTAAATTAAATTTATTCTAACAAGCTTTAATGCACGATACCCTCTCTGTTCAACCCCCCTACAACCCCCTCCTCAACCCAAGCCTCAAATATTCTAGCGCATGAATATAAAATTATATACTTATACCTTTGATAAAAAAGTATCATTCCCTATTTTAACCCCTTCAAGCTTTTATTTACAAAAAAAATTAACCTATGTTTTTCCTCAAGTTCAATTCTATCCTGTACCAAATTTCGTCAAAATCAGTTCAGTAAAAGAATTGATTCGGTTCAGTTCCGACTAAAGAGTCGGAAAAGGACAAATGCAGTTACTTTCGCTCTTATTAATATTATTATTATTAAAAAAAGCTATTTAATTTTACGAACATCAAAAACATAGCTCGAATATTATTAATCTCAGATAGATACGGAAATAAAACATAGAATTTATTGTATTGTCCAGATTATTAATACAAATTTTGTTATATAATTCTTGTATGCTTGCGACCCATTGATAGCCCAGTGACCACGGGTCTCGCCTCATATGAGAAGGCCACATCATGCTCCAAATCCGGATTCGTGGAGGTGCCTATCCCAAGTTTCGGCAGTTTTCAAGCCGCCCGAAGGTTTTTGACATGGCTTATTGATTGCTATCTAACGATAAAAACCGATACCGATGCTTTTACGTGCACTCCTAAGCAAAAAAAGCGCTGAAGAAATTTTTACACGGTCACCCATCTTCCTGGCTACCGCGCTCGCTCTAGATTAACTTTTTCCATATAAGCCACCGCGACATGAACGATTCAAACAAGAAATTCTTGTATAACAGGATATATACAATTTGTTTTAGATGTTTAGTCCATTAAAAAAGAAAATTTATAACAGTCTTCATAAATCCAATTTGCTGAGAACTCCAGACGTCGTCACATAATGTTTCAGAAATATCAAAATGCTAAAAAGCTAACTTTCTCGAAGACAACGCTTAAGTAATATATTACGTCGATTTTCTGATGTCAACTTTGCCTCAGCCTAAGAAAAACATGTAAGCATTTCGTATCTGTACAAATAAATAAAATTGGAGTGTCTGTTTGTAATTTTAATATAACCGCTGTTTACTTAATGCATACGTATGAATACGTGGTATATTATGCTAAAATAACATAATTAAAATTTTAGTCTGTCTGTCTGTTTATTTCGTCTAATCTCTCGAACGGCTTGACTGATTTAACGGGACTTTTACTGGCAGCTAGCTGAGGTAATAAGAAGTAACTAGCTTTTTTATCTATCTTAATATTATAGATCTGAAGAGTTTGTTTGCTTGAACGCGCTAATCTCAGGAACTGCTGATTCGATTTGAACATTTTTTTCGGTGTTAGACAGCCCATTTTTCGATCATATCATCACGCTAAGATAGGAGCGAAGCACCATTGGAAAATGTTTAAAATCGAGGAATTTTATCCTAGTTTCGCAAAAATCATGTATGATAGAAACGAAGTCGCAGGTTAGCCCAAAGTAACTATTTCACGCGGGTAAAGTCGCAGGCGGAAGCTAGTAGAATTATAAAATCGTAAAATCGGCAAACTGAACAGTATTTTTTGTCACTCCACGCGGGCAAAGTCGCGGGCACAGCTAGTGTATAAATAAATGTCAGCTATCCCCTTATAAATTGACCTTGTTAGAGCCCCAGCCGTCTGTAAAACCCGGGAACTTTTCGCTCATTCCCAGAACTTTTTCAGGCGAATACGTAATTCCGTTTCGCTCTTTGATAAGGGTATTTATTGATCATTGATTAAATGAGAGTTCAGACATGTACTGCTGCCATTTCCTGCTGGAAGTTTTTGTTGGGTATCTACGAATGCTTAGGAAATATTAGTTAATTACTGGCAAGTAAGTAATCTATCAGACTAGTGGTTAAGAATTCGGCCTCCTGCTCGGGGAGTCCGGGTTCGAATCCTAGGGCGCGCACTTCTGATTTTTTAGAGTTATGTGCGTGTTAAGCATTTAAATGTCACTCGCTATTATGGTGAAAGAAAACATCGTAAGGAAACCTGCATGGCGGGGAGTTTACAAAACTCAAAGGTGTGTGAAGTCTGCCAATCCGCACTTGGCCACGAGGTGGACTATGGCCTTTAGTCTTTTCATTCGGAAAAGAGACCTTACCATCTCCAGTACGAGCGGTTCTAGCAGTTAGCGATGTAAAAGACCTGGAAAGGCTCGCGGCTATCGCTGACAAAGTAATGGAAACTTCAAGACCTCTCCAGGTGTCTGAAGTAACCAACGGGCCTGCAACCACGGATAATCTAGCCAGGATACAAGCACAGATCGCACAATTAAGAGATTTAAAATACGATATGAAAGAAAGGGAAAGAAAGTTTGGATTCGCTTCAATTCTAATTTCCTTATTTAACCTTTTTACGTTTAATAAGGAACGAGACAGTTTAATGATAGACGAGGGGAAGTGAAGACCAGGCGGAGTACTGGATGGCTGTTTACCACATAAAGACAGATGGAAAGAGTCGCCGCCGTGCATCGTGTCATGCGATGGTATCTTTCACCGTTTCTTCTCTATGTATGTATATTCAATTGTAGCATATTTCCGAAACGGTGGTAGATTAAAATACGATCATAAGTGTAGTGATAATACTTAAAGAAATGAACCTCTTTTTGTTTGTTTGTTTATCAGAATATACCAATATGAATTGAGATTATGAAAATTCGAGGACGAAAACTTAATTTACAAAAAAAATATATGCAAATATTGTTAAATTTTAACGATAAATGTATAACAATTTTTCTACCAAAAACGGTGAATAATCCTAATGAGATACAAATAAAATTCATATGAATATTATTAATATAAGCGCCAAAACTTTGCAAGAATAAATTCCTCTTGATAAATTATGTTGAACACAAAGTTAAATTAGATTTTATACAAGTGTTCCGAGATAACCATTAAATTTATTTATTGGCTTTATTTGTTTTGTTGTGATTTTCATTATTTTTTATTAATATTATTGCAAATAAAATTGCTATAAAATAATTTTTTAACACAGTATAAGTTATATTCACAATAATTCGAATTAGCGCTGATGTCTTAAGTGTTTTAAACAGGTAAGAAAATGTACGAGTAATACTCTTCTCTTGAAGACGCTCTAATTACGCGTAGGCGGAAACACCGACGTAGGTAAGTTTTCTATTATTTTGCGGAACGCATATTGAATAATGAGGTTTCCCGCGTCATTCGAACTGGTGAGCTGGCAAACATTGCCACATAAAGTTGGATACCCTTCAATTGTTCGATGGAGGAAGGGGTTCGTCTTCACCGTCGTGAATTTTTTTCATCCGTGAGAGTCTTCCAAAAATTATTAGAAAACTTATAAAAGTCTAATAAATTCGATAAAGTTGTTCTCCAGATATGGCGCGACCATTAAAGATAGGGATTCATTTTATACAACATACTAGTATGTACTTCCTGCTGGCTCCGCCCACGTGTTATGTTAATAAAAAGTACCCTTAGTGTTATTCGACGCTATTATATAATATACATATATCTGTGTCAATTTCATTTAGGTCCGTTATGGGCCTCTCAAACGCAACGAGTACAGTCGCGAAACAGTACCCTCGGCCGAGTACTGTACCTATGAACATTGTTTTTATATATTTCGTCCTACGGTTCTACAGGCCTAGTTCCGGTTTGCTCTCTCGCCACTGTACTATTTACGAGTACACATGAAGTTACCCATGAAATACCTAGTTAAAGTACCAAATACCCATCCACCCATCCTCAAACACTTTCAAAATAATAATATTAGTATGAAATATAATTAAATAGAAGGATACTTTCCGTTGATGTTTACTAACTTCAATTTATCGTATTTTGAGTACACACTCAGTTACCTAAAGTAATTACTACTTAAAATTAATGTGAATCTAACTAGATAGTCAATTAAGCGGACCGCAAGACTATGAATTCTAATTATACAAAGTAATTCTGTAAACAGAGAACCCAAATATTAGCAACGCGATTATTATATTTCAATGAGTATTTAAAATATTTTGTAAAATATTTTTTCAATTACTGTAATGTTTTAGAAAGTTGCACTAGAACTTGCACATATTTATTCTCAATTACATATAGCATAAGTATTTATTCTCTTATATATATTTATTCCCATTTACATATAGCATAACTATTTATTCTCTTTTACATATTTATTCCCATTTACATATAGCATAACTATTTATTCCCTTATACATACTTATTCCCATTTACATATAGCAAAACTATTTATTCTCTTTTACATATTTATTCCCATTTACATATAGCATAACTATTTATTCTCTTTTACATATTTATTCCCATTTACATATAGCATAGCTATTTATTCTCTTGTACATATTTATTCCCATTTACATATAGCATAACTATTTATTCTCTTTTACATATTTATTCCCATTTACATATAGCAT
>DWJZ01005398.1:0-14102 GCA_018249125.1 Asbolis capucinus | reverse complement strand
GTATGTTTATCAGTTGTCTGATCACCATAGCACAAGCTAATGCTTAGTTTGGGGTCAGATGGCCGTGTGTGAGTTGTACAAAGATATTTATATTTTTATATTATAATGGAACAACATTGCTGATATGTACGTGCACCGCGGCCGGAAACTAGAATTCCATATAGCACTCCAAAAAGCTATAAGCTGATAAAAGTTTCATCTGCGTCGTTCATAAATTCTCACAATAAATGTGTACTAGTTTCCGCCCGCAGCTTCGCTCCCGTGGTGGGTACGTCGACTATAATAGCCTATATATTATTGCAGACTATAATCTATCTCTGTGCCAAATTTCATTCAGATCGATTCAGCAGTTAGTTAAGGAGGAACAAACATTCATACTTCCTCAGCTTTCGCATTTATGATATCAGTAGGACTTTTGTTGGCAACGACACAAAAATATTGAAATTAGCTTCGTAAATTCATTGTGGTCGGTTATCATTGAGGCGGGTCTTTAATCAGACCTGCTCCGACCCGACCCGACCCGACCCAATAAGACCCGCGACCTTTTTCACATTAAACTCGTATATTCGTTGACAAAACGTAACTTTACATGTCGCGATCTTGCATCGTATTTCAGTTAGATCACAAAAAAGGTAATATTTGACTGGCCTGTTGGTCTAGTGGTCAGTAAACCTGACTGGTAGGCTGGACGTTGTTCGATTCCCGCGCAGATTTTATGTTCTTATGAACTAGAATGTGTGTCCTGTGTCAGAGGCACTTGCCAGAAAAAAATAGCTATTGTGACACACACAATAGTAATAGTTAAACATGTGGTAACGCAGACTTAGTTGTTGATATCGCCGTCCTCTATAAAACTGCAGGGCCCCCTCCTCTCAACCCATCACGGCCCACCATTGAGCAGGGTCTCTTCTCTGAATGAGAAGGTCATGGCCATACTCCACCACGCTGACCAAGTGCGGATTGGCAGACTTGTGAAGTTTTGAGTTTTGCAAACTCCCCGACATGCAGGTTTCCTCATGATGTTTTGCTTCACCGTTATAGTGAGTGACATTTAAATGCTTAAAACGCACATAACTCCGAAAAGTCCAAAGTGCGCGTCCTGGGATTCGAACCCAGACCCCCGAGTAGGAGGACGAATTCTTAACTACTAGGCTATCACCGCTACAAGTGGGGCATCACTTTACACTATGGTCAATAATTTCTGCAAAAAACACGATATTTTTTTTTTTATTTGATTTCACACGTTGCCTTATAATGTCGAAGTTTTATAACGAACTCCTGACCATTTTGAAAATATTTTATAACCTATGTTCTTGAGGGTTACTGTAGGATTCCAATGATAAAGGAATTTTTCAAATCGGCTCAGTTTCGGAGCCTATTCTTCTGAACAAACACAAACAAATCTTACCTCTTTATAACATTAGTATAGATGTATTTAGCAACATGTGTGCTTACAGTAATCCGACCACCAAACAGTGAATGCAACTGTTCGAATCTGAAACTTCCATCATTGTCCCAATGTGTGTTACAAAGTAATGCGATCGTTATGTAGATAGCTAAGACACAGATGCGATCTTAAAGAGTTCTCCGAGTCCCCTCACGTTAGTACTTTGGAACAATAAACTGTCTCATAATTACTAAAGTTAGAATTGGACTTTCGTTCTTCAGTTTTCAGGCTTCAATTGGCCCACTAGTGAGCACGGGTCTCTCCTCATACTGAGGAGAGAATACTCCATCACGCTGTACAAATGCGGATTGGTGGAGGGGTTAATGGCCAACCCAAGTTTTTATGCCGCCCGAAGGCCTCCGACATGGCTTAACGTTGGAACGCTATCTAACGACAACAACCGGGATCGACGGCTTGATGTACCCTCCGAAGCACGGAAGCGTTGAGGAATCTGTAGCCACTGGCACCCATGCTGCTGTCGACCGCGACCGCTGTTGCTTACCTTTCCCAATCGCTTACCGTCGCAACAAGCCGCCGGCCGTTGAACTCGACGTAACGTGATCCGTTCATAATGCTGTTACGGGTACACAGGAACTGATGTTATCACGCTTCATTAACGCGTTTTGTTGGGGCAACTGAATCAACGTCATCGCAACCCATAACCACTGCTGGGCTCAAGTCTTTCTTCTCTATATAAAGGGAACAGGCAATAGTCAACTACACAGGCCAAATACAGAATGGCAAACTTCATGCGCCTTAGAGAATTTTATGGAAAACTCTCATAAGTACAGGTTGTTTTATGATGTACTTTGAGGGGTTTTTACGATATTTTCTTTCACCGAAGCTGATATTTTATTTATAATTCGCATTTAACTTTGAAAAGCTTTATGGATGGTAGGGATTCGTCGAATGATTATATTATCAACACGAAGTATAGTCAAGTTATAAATATTTATACCGGTCTTATCTTTTTGTGAATCCCGGCTAGCTACCTTTTTGCTTGAGTCAGCCGCTGAGCAATTCGTCTTATTACGTTGGGGATTTGAGAGCCAATTTTTCTGTTCTTTTGTCTTCCGCTATGGAGAAACACTAGCTTCCGTCGTCGCTCTTTACATTCATCTTCTGTCCCGTCCTGAAACGATATGTTGTTGATATAGAAGTCTGTTAGTATCATTATTAGCCCTGATTGCTTTTACGAAGTCCTTCTTCCCTTCTTTTATTTCTCTTCTACGTTCGTGCAGGTCTGTTGGTTTCTGGCTAGCAACGCGTTAGTTACACCCCAGGCCGGTGTTTCTAATGCCCATGGGAAACGGGATCGGTTACCATGAAGTGACTCAACTACTCGTTTGCCGGCTAGTAAAATTAGAAATAAATGTATGTAAACGATCTGAAATAAGACTTTCCTATTGCAATGTCCAGCAAAACAAAAACATTAAGAAATACAGCCATGTAACAGTAATGCGAAAAGATCTTTTCCCAAAGCAAATAGAGGGTTAGGAGTGTCTTACGGATAAGAAAATAAAAGTATAGTGACCGCCGCGAGCAAGTGTAACCAAACACACTGATATTAAGGATTTTGAAAAGAACATTATTATTGTCAAAATAAATGCTTGGCAACCAAAACAATATTCAACTCGCTGACTGAGACTGATTCACTAGCACCCTCCAATGGATTGATTGCCTCTTGACAAGTTTCATAATGATACAAAAATCCTCCGAGTACATCTACTTCAAAAGACGCTCTTTGCACCGGCCATTGTGTGAGCGGTCTACAAAAACACGACAAATACCACCTCCACTGAGTCCCTAGCCACGAGGACGGAATATATAGAGCGCGAACCTCATGGATTATTATTTCTGTACACAGATGTTAGCTTAATGACAAACTTCACGTAGGTAGTCGTAAGAGAGAGTGGTGGTTGGACAAATCTTCCCTGACAATAGCTATCATAGAGCATAGGGCACTGGTCGGCAACTCATTTTTATATGTGGGTTCTAAGGACATTAGTGTGGACCACATTTCATGTGTCGTCGACAGGAGGATTAAGAGAAACCTTCACGTGCGTCGTGTACATGGGGTCTGTGTCGGCCGCATCGCATTGGCATGAGAATCTTAGCTTCTTATTCTCTCCTCTTATTCATCTTATTCTTAGCTTAGGTTCTTATGGGGATTAATAAACATTATCAACCTATATTTTAAAAAGTGAAGGAAATGATAAATATACTTTTAAATTATTTTGAATGCAAGGTAGTCAGGGCATTAAAAGTTAGACCCTTAAGGGGGTCTTAGAACATCCTATAATCCAATAAATTCGATAAAACAACATCGCCATGGAAAATGTTGGACTAACACTGTTTGATTGGTATAAAGTGCGGTCTCTAAACTGTTCCATGCTCAAGTGATCCTGTCTAAGTATGTTTTGCCCTCTTTGTGCCGATTAATGTGTGGTGGAGCGGGGGCTGCTCGATGTTGCTCGAAGGCTGCTCGAGACCGCTCGGGGGCTCGACTGATGTCCGCCATTAGATTCTAGTTATCGAATACCAGGCTGTTGTGGCAGCATTTCTGTTTTTTGGATTTAACCCCTTTAATGGCCCATTATCGTTCGGGGACTAACCCATTATCGTCCAGGCCCTTATAACTGAGGAGGCCTAGAGCATAACCAACTGCCCTGCTGAGACAGCATTGAAGTGCATATTGGTGGATGCGTATTATTGTTGCTTCTTAACTATAGCAACTGAGACACAAGGGTTTCCTTGCTCTCTAAGGCAAACTTATAAACGTCCAAATCATTCCAGGGAAACCTAAAACCAGGATAAAATCATGTTCATTTCCTGGATATGGTCTATTTGTGTGCCAAGCTTCATCTTTATTTGTTCAACGAATAAGGTGTGAAAGAAAATAAACATCTAAACCTCCAAATATTCGAACATCTTTACAAACTTTCACATCTGCATTATTAGCAAGTTCTCAAATGAAAGGTCATAAAAAATTATTACTAAAATAGTAATAGGCAAATTTGTAATTACGATGTTTTCCTGTAAAATGTTCACTGTTCACTATGAAACTGAATTCAGTTTTCTCCACTTATAAAATTAACCTAATGACATTATTTGAGCGGGTGTTGAAAGTATCCGGACACGATATAAAACAAAATACCCGTGGTACGACCTACACGACTATGTTGCAAAATGATTTCATAAATTTGTATCATTATATAGGCAACACGTTGCTAGCAACTTCTCTTTTATTTTATTTTTAATACGAAAATATCTTAGCTGTTCTGCTATGTAAGGCTAAGCGTGATGGCTAGTGAATCAGAGCCTTGGAGACCTTGCTTACGAAGAGTCCGGTTGTCCGAGACAGCCGCTTGTGACAGATGTACTCGTATGCTTGTTCTCCGTTGTTTAATGTACATTTATGTCATTTATGCCATCTGTTACACTAGAAATCCTCATAGACACAGTAGGATTTATATATAAAACAATATTTTCTTACAATATGCTTTGTAACGAAGCATTACTGGTACGCAGCCTGTGCTCGCGCGATAAGCCGCAAAATATAAATAAAAAACCAAGCTTAAAATGTTATTATGTTTCACGGCGACAGTTGGTTTATAATAATTTCGGCAACCTAATCAGATTTAAGAAAATATTTCTAAGTACTGTGCTTGTCTGTATACGATGTAGTATTTGATTCCTACTAATATTATAATTGCAAAGGAAACTCTGTCTGTCTGTAACGATTTTGAAGAAATTTGGTACAGAGATAGAGTTGATCCTAAGGAAGACCTTTAAAACAGACCAAGTCGCGGGCAAAAGCTATATGTTAGGAATGAATTACTAAGATAACATTCATTTACAACACTACCACGCGACTGCCGGGCGCGCTGACGCATCAGAGGCTGCACGCCGCGCCATTATCTCAGTTCGGCCCTATTTTGTCATTGACACCCCGCAATGACTATAGAAGTTATTTGATAAAACAAATGTTTCTTCTTCTTACGTACGTATTTTTAAAATATTTACAATAATTTTGGTAAGATTCGTGTTTGTAACAACGATTCTTATTAAGCTGTGTGCTACTTGAACTGAAATATCGTTGTTACAATTATGGACATTTCAATATCTCGCGGAGAGATGACATTTATACTAGTTGTTGTCTTGCTTTAAAATATTAACTCGAGTTTCTACCGTTTACTTTAGTTTTAAAAGCATTTGCTCACAAATCTCTAGATGCAGACGGAAAATGAGTTAGAGAGTTAATCTCATTTCAGCGTTTTGTTGTTTTGCGGTGGAAATATTTTTTTGTCGTTATAAAATAACACGAAATCGCTTCGCTGTAGAGTAGAATGAATCAAATAAAATATCTCGCTATATGAAGTGTCGGTATTATGAAATTACTAGGCGTAGTTTTAATAGACTAATATACCCTTTGAGTGTCTGCATTTTGTTAGTTAAATTCAAATTAAAATTTGATTTTACTCTGATGTAATAAGTAGTTGATGTAATAACTAGTAGTAGAATGTTTTCGAAGGCTAAACCGGAAGATTTTAGTGTGGTCGTATTAAGGTTAATGGCAAAACTGCTAGCGATCCCATGCCAGAGTGCTGTTTGAAACTGCAGCAGGCTACATCCAGCAGTGGGACAGTTACAAGTTGATAAAACTACCTACACGTTATCTTAGGTTAGGTTACAATCTTATTTTACATTTAAAATAATCCGCTTCCAATTACTTCGACCAATAAAAAGATCATTATCAACGTAGTCACTTTAAATATATACTATTAAGGAAAACTTAAAAATACTCGTCAGATGTTACCTGAAACAAAATACGACGGCACAACAACGCCATCTTTCGAACAACACAAAAATAATGTAAATCGGTCAAATCAGTAAAAAGTTGTGAGATAACATAATATAAAAAATACGCACGAATTTAGAACCTCCTCCTGAATTTGAATTGAATTTGTAATCGCACTACAGTCGGTGCAGAATCCATAACCGACAATTTACCTGACAGTATTTTACCAAGATTGTCGTTTCCTGCATATTTTCTCTCTGAAATAGTCCGGATGACATGCATCGTCACGCTGGAGCCAAATTATGCAATCTCCTGGATGCCTTGCGGTGATAATCATAATGTATGCCTCGACGCTAGCCCATCAATGGGCGCTGGACTCGCGCCAGCTTCCGGCCCCGCACTATTTCCTTTATTATTCGCAATCTAAGAGACGATATACCAAATCTCTTATTAACGTTATCCGGCACGGCAATGTCAACTCTGTGCGATTCCCAGAGAGTTCATTCTCAATCGTTTGGTATTTTGGAAAGCCTCATTAGAGCCAATGAAAAGGGTTGAAAGAACTCGATTAAGTCGTGAGTTTTAATAAGATAGTAATTTTGTGCAAATGTGTTGGGAATTCGGCCCTCGTTTTCGTTTAATGGCTTCTTTACCCGCTCCGCTTGTGTGCGTTGGAGCCAGACGGAATTAAGGGAGATTTTGTAGCTGAGAACAATGTGTTAGATTCTATAGTGCGAGGTCACAAGGTCACCTTCACAAGCTACTGCTCGTGTTGCGCTTCTCATTGCCGTCAAATAACACTACTGTTTACAGCTTGCAAATACTGCGGTTTAAAACGGAATTTGTTCTTTGTTATCATTTTCTAGTATAAGAATATTACTATGAGCGTTTTACCTGTATAAGAAGCTACAATATATTCATAATATATTAAGTATTATACGCTATCGTTTATTTTATAATATTCCGTTCTTTAAGCAAATACCTGATGTTAAAAATGTACATGTAATCGTTTTATTATACAATACGGTAAAATTTATTGATAAATGAGTGCCATTTGATATTTTGTTTCTATTCTATATGTATATAAATGAACTCGAATCTGTAGGTAACTGAAGGTTAACTACACTATTTATGTATGAAATTACTGGCTGAATATGATAACAATTTGCGTGGTAGATTGATAATAATGGTGAGAGGTGATGCATTATTAGCATCGTTATCAGCAGATATTAATTTTTGTCCCTTACGTAGAATCAAAATCTGCATAACACAGCTGAACGTATCGAAGAATGCAGCTCGTTTTTAATTCCTTTTGTCACCAACAAATAAAAGAGCCCGGACAGTGCAGCCATATTTTTGTTCACGGCTGATCTCTTGATGCGCGACAGACCGAGAGTGGCTCCAATACCCTCGCATTCCGAGGCGCTCGGCCACGGCTCACGGCTCACGGAGCGCGGAAGGCGAATCCCGATATATCTTCAACATTTCTGCATCACTGCACAAGCTCTATACACCTAATGTGAATAGGACCGGTCCATGAACCCTTCACATAGTGTAATAAAGTGGGATTGAATTGCTTATTACTTGCAGGTGAAGTATTAAATCGATTCATACACTAGTTTTTTATTTTGAAAGCGGACAAAGGAAAAGACGATGGTGACGAATGATTACCGCCACCCATGTTAAAAACATCAGGCGAGCGTGTTGCTAACGAGTCGACAGACAAAGAAGGAAGTGTTAGACTTACTTGGTGCAACAGCTGCATGAAAATGTATGAAGAAGGGAGAGAAGGAATACATTGTCAAAACAACCAACTCCAAATACACCAAGCTTCAAGCAACGTGTTCCATACTTTAGAGGACACGTAAAGCTAACTTTCCCAATTATATCCATCACACAGTAGTTGTGAGGGCATATTAGTATCCAGCAGGTGACATAAAAGCTTCCTACTCTTGAGTTGGCCTTTAACTTCTACGCTAATAGGCATTAGAGTAGGGTGATGTAGTATACTCTAGGCCTCTTTACACACTAGAAGAGCCCCGTGCTCATTAATAAGCCATCAACGCGTTCTGCCTTTAATCTACAAGTATACTTAGCTTAAGTTAAGCCTTTTGTACAGTGGTAGGTCTGTCGCGGTGATATTATAAAGATTTTAAAAGAAAAAAAATATTTCAAAATCAAACTGCCTTGCACTGAGGCATGGCCGCTGTAATTAACACGGCGATTAGACTTAATAAGCTGTTTAATACAACTATTTAGATGTAATAAAATACTAATGTACATAATGAGGATACCGCACGTGAAGCCGAAACTAGACTGTAATGAACATTTTAAACCACTTCATTACTAGTTCCAATTATAATTTTGTCATAACATTAATATGAGGGTTAATTAATGAATGTTTTAATTTAAGAAATATTAATTGTCACTGAGTATATTGTGCTTACGCTAATATTTTTGTTATAATTTCGTCATTATAATTATGATCATTATTTTGTTTTAAAATAGTGGTTGTGCTGGTGCGACCGAGCTTCTAACTTAGGTTCACAATTAACTCATTTGTTTATGACTAACAGTCTTAAATATCTAGTTAAATTAACTCACACAGACGATGTACTATGTGTCCATATATTACTACATTGATTGAATTCATAAATCACGTTGATAATCCTTGCATCCATTGCGTGTAAAATGAATCAAGCACTCCGGATCATTAGTTTTTAGCAAATATTAATGACTCTGAGGATCTTGAATCTTCAGCCGATGCCTTGCTGTACCACGTCCGAAACTCCAGATCTATAAATTTATTATGCTTTTACCCCGTGTGTCGGCAGAGTTAAATATACACGTAAATATATGTATATTTTTTCACAGACAATTGATTATTATAATATGTAACAAGTTGTACTGATTAATGATAATTATTGTTTGAGTTGTCCAAAGGTATTTATTATTATTATCTAAAACTGATCAACGATTTCCGGGCGCACGACCTAAGTTTGTGTTTCGGGCGACGTATTTCAGACTAAGCTGGCCCGACACTCGTAAGGTCACCAGTAAATGCCTAAATTATCTTTGTGACTTGAATCTTTGGTAAACTTCTTCGAGTTTTTTTCTACAAAAGGATTCTGGCTAAACTCCAAAATATTATTTTTGTTGAAACAGGCCAGATGGCGCCGTTATCAGAACTTAAATCCGATTTCAAAATATGCCATTTTCCCGCTAATTGGAACGGTTTTCAAAAGCTATGTTATTTGTAATTATGCAAACTATACTAATTTCAGTACTTTTTGTGTTAAACAGTAATAAATATCCATCCATACTCAGACACTTTCGAATGTGTAATATTAGTCGGTGAAGTATCCATGATGGTAGAGAAATTGTGAATTATGTATAAAATACGAGTATTATCCGGTCTACTACAACAGTACTAGCCTTGCGAATTGACAATCCCTGTGCATGCAAAACTTAGTTTTTTTTAGGGATTAAGATATGTGGAAAAAGTTCAGAATGAGAATGAGAGACCAGGCGCTCTAACTCCATCCGCAATTCAGCAAGATGCAGGCGGAGGAGAAAAAGTTTTGACCTATTTGTTTGTATTTTAGGTTTGTCAAGTTTTTTGTGTACGGTGACTATAAAAGACGAACATATGAGGAAATATTTATGAACGGGCGTGAATCTTATCCTTCCCATTTCCCACATCACTTTGTATCGGTTTTACCGCGAATGAATTTCCCGAACGTTTTTCCATCGCTCGGAGCAGCAAGTCAACTAAGAGTAATCCCCGATTACATTCTGATCTGCAATATCTGGAACAAGAACACAAAACGGCTAATATCAGCAGTTCTACAACAATAGGTGCAGCTCAATCAAGAACGAGGAACCTATTTGCATACAAACTGCTTGCGTTGGAAGTTTGAGTATCCAGGTCACATGGAGAGCAAACGGAAATCTATATCGAGGAATAATACGTCGTGTCTGGCCATCTGACTACACGACCATTAGACATCTTCAGATAGCTGACAAATGAGCAACGTGTTGGTGTGGGATGTCTTGGATGTATGGGCAACGGTGATTTACCATCATGTAGCTCTTCTAACTTGTCGCATATTCAAATACAGGGCGGGAGTTTCAGTTTGTACCAACGTTGAATTTTTTATATTTCATGGGGTATCCTTATAAAACCGAAATGTGTCCTCAAACCCAAACTCTTAAATACTCAGTGCCCGGAAAATTTTATAAGGGTTTTTTTAATATTATAAACAGGTAAACGATAAGGTGGGTCACTTGCTGGCAAGTAATCATTGTCGCAACTGAGGCCAATAGTGAAACAAAAGTGATGAAGTTCAAAGTATGATAAAAAAGAAAATAAAGAACTGGCTTGCATGTCCCCTGCCGAAACACGACACGTTTGGCAGCGAACACAAGAGGATAGTAGCTAGCAAAACGGGCTTCACAAAAAGGTTATGATCACAGCAATAATATGAATAGAATGGTCATAGCAAAACTCCTCCGGGCAGCAGGACTCCTCTGGTTTCTCAAGGAACGTCGGTCTGCCAGCGTGAAATTGAGTTTATTTTTATGATCCTGATGCTACACAACGCGGTTTGCCATGGTTAAGCGCATTAATTTAGCAAAAGCCTATCATAGTCCGAAAACTGCCAAATTGGAACGTTATTTAACTTTTTTCCTTTGACTTTTTTCCATGAATTCTAGATTAACGTGGTGTAATTGACATTAGGCCTCCTCAGTTAACCACATAAACTCGTACCACATAGTAGATAACATTGAAACCATTACCACCCGTGACTCGCAAATTAATAATTATTGATCTATTTTTGTTATCGAATACGTCGAATGTAGCTGAATGGGTACTTCAGTTCATGTCATGCGGCATAGTGGTATTTTTGTCTTTCCTCTTGACCCAGTGGTGTGACTTCTCAGAGGCTCACCGGTAGCTTGCGCTGCACGCTCCCACTCGCAGGATTCTGCCAATCTTCCGTTCGATTACCAATCTAAGCATAGTGTTCCTTAAGTCAGCTTAGGACCACTATATACATATGTATATCTATAGATATATGAAGCTTCCTACTTTTTCCCTCGCACTATTTCCTGTGGTTGTGAGGGATTACGACGTCAAGAGGGTGGATATATTACCTTATTCTTCAAGTGCTTTCAATTTGACTGGAGCGTTGACGAGGCTGTAGCGGAGTGTGATTAAATATTATGCATATCTTATATGTACATATATACAATTCTCGTATCACAATGTTAGTTACCATACTCCTTTAAAACGGCTTGACCGATGTTTATGAAATTTTATTTGCATATTCAGTAGCTCTAAGAATTGGCTATTCTAGAATTGTTATTCCAGAATTCTATTGGAGAATATATTTTTTTCAAACCCCTTAGTGATAAGGGTTATACACCCCTAACATTTTTTTAATTTTTGGAAAATTATTTTTATTTTTTTTTATAATATGGCAAAAATATATACAACCCCAAATTTTCACCCTTCTATCACCAAGCCGTATTTTGTAATTTTAGTAATTTAATCAATGGCAAGACAACGTTTTCCGGGCCAGCTAGTATTCTTATAAAGATATCATAATTCTTCTAAGAAGCCCTACCTGACTAACTTCTGTCGCTTCTTACAACACCCTGGTCTAGTGAAATGGAATCGTTCGTGTTACTGTAAGCCACCAAAATATAGCGCGAGTACCATAGACAAGTAAATATTGATGTCTGTAATGAATGCTTAATAAGAACAAAAGAAATATTTATTTTCTCAAACAATCGGTACAAACATTACATTCAATGACGAACTCGGTACAACACGGTAATATCCGTAGTCTTCTGTACTTGATTACAAGTTTGAATACAAATACATTACAAGGGCATGAGTTTACAAAGCGTATAGTGTAATTGTGTAATAGGGTATCCGAGGGGGTTGCGGTGAGGGTGAGGGAGGGTAGGCGGAGGCTCCCAGATATATAGCACTGGCGGTCCTTGCCTCACACTGCTCCCAGTCCCGTAACGAGGGACTTATTACATTAATAAACTAATAAGTTGCTTCCATGGAACGAGCAAATTAAAGGACATATTTCATAGCAATAGCATTTGTAACGAGCAGATCGCGTGGCGCCAGCGACGTGAATGTAGTTGCTGCGCCTGTCAGCTGTGCTATCGAGTCGTGTTAAGGATTAATCAGGTTTTTTATTTTGCTTTAATAACCCTCGCAGTTCTTTGTGTGATGAACAATGTATTACCGAATAAGAAATATGTTACTTATTATTTCATGTTAAAGCTTGTTAACCCTGTTTAAGTTATTATTATTATTCAATGTTTGAGGGTTTTCTCATAATGCCAGACATAAACATTAATATATTTTTATTGGAATGGTACAGATGGTACAGACGACCTGTATACATGTCCACATACTCATGCCTCTGCACTATGAGAATCTTTGTTGCAGGCAACAATAGCAGCCAAACCCCGAAAACAATAATACATCTGTCACGAAATATCTCTAGAAATGAGTCAACCAAAGTCACTACCAATATTTACGATCAAAATTGCTTAGGATATTTCCAGGATACTAAAAATTTGCCAATTATTCACAAATTATGAAAAGGGAAAAAAGTAAATACATTTTTGTAAGCATTGGACAGAATTTTAATATGCAAATGTTGAGGGTGGGCAATGTATCATGTTGTGTTTGCGAATGTTATTCATATTACAAGAAATTTCAGCCTTTAATTATTACTATATGTTGCCGTGATTGCTGTGAATTTTGCGTTAACGCTTACCTCCATTTCTCCTCCTCCATTCTCTGTATCTCTGCCAATATTTCAAAAACGTAAGAACATATATTAATTCACTTTTGTATCCAGGGCAAAGTACAGAGTTTAATGGTTTTATATCTGGCAAAGACAAGTTTACATACAAATTTTTACCACGCCTTTTGCTAAAATGAAAATAGCCTCAGATTTTTTAGACTTCTAGTCTACCTCTTTATCGAATTTTCATCCCAATCGGTTAAGTGATTTAGAGACAGACTTTGGCATTAATAAAGGTAGTAAGAATTTGTTTATGTTACCCGAAATAAATACATATATAAGGGATCGTCCCAACTTCCCAAGCAGCCTAGATTCAAAGAAGGATATCAGTTCTATCCTCTTAAAGTAAAGCTGAAAGTTTTATCCGTTATATCGCCGAGAAACTTTCGCGCGGAATCTATTTCTGATGTCTGAGAAGCCGCGAACGGCTCCACTTCTGAATTTAAACGATATATTTTGTCGGAGACTGCCGCTAGAGGGCATGCTTGTACCAGATATGAAACAGAACAATTATTACTGTTACGTTATGCGAATAAAATATTTTGTTTGGAGTGGTGCGTGCCCCTGTTTAATACTTGGTGTATATTGATATATGTACATATATGGTGGTATATGACGTGTGGTGAGAGGTGGTGTCGTTATAAAAACGAACAATTTAGAGACAACTTAGAGTATAGTGAAGCGACTTTTACTAACGTAGGAAGTTGAAGCAGTAATAATCTAACGGTTTGAACATTAGTCTGTCTGTCAAACGGGCTGACCTGGGTTACGATTCTGCTGCGCGCACCTCTAATTTAATTACCTAGTTTCTCAAATGTGTGTGAAGTGTGTGAAGTTTTGATGATCTTTTGTGTTTTTAACAGAAAAAAAATTGTAATTATAATTGCATTAATAATTTTATTTATGCTTGTTATTTGTTTCTTTTATTGTGTAATGTAATTTAAACTTTTAAAATTTAGTGAATTGTAATGCATTTTCTTTTTTCTTTTTTTTCTAAATTATAAAATTTACCGCA
>DWJZ01005397.1:0-14104 GCA_018249125.1 Asbolis capucinus | reverse complement strand
TTATATAATATAGGTTATTGTGTTATCTACGAACTTAACAATAACTTTTTTGTCAAATTACACGCATAAGAAGTTGCGGACACAAGTAGTTAATAATATGGATTTAGTGTTTATTTTATAAAAATCGGTTCATAACTAAAGATATATATTAAACAATTTTGTCTACAGCCTTTAGCGATGCCCAAGCGAAGCGAAAGCTATAAACAGAGTAAGTGGTTTCAGCCCTAAACATTACCTTAGACACTAAATCATTTAGCTAAGTCTAGACTGCAGGCTTTTAGTGAATCTGTGGAAACCTTTTAGATTCCATTAGAGGCTTGTCTCTAAATAGCAGATTAAAATAGGTTTTAGATAAAAAACCAGCAGGCCTCTTAAATTCCTATCCCTAGTAATATTATAGACGCGAAATTACATATGTTTGCTTGTTAACTATCTCGCCTAAACTACTGAACTGATGTTAATGAAAATCTGTACAGATGTAGGTTAATATAAAAAAAAACGAGTGCTACGTTTTATCGTGAAAAATGGATTGGAGGGGTTGATATAAGGGATGAAAATTTTTAGGGTGGTATGTCATTACCGAAAATATAACCATGATTTTTTTTATTTAACTTGCAGTGTATATTAGTATGTTAGTATATTTCTTTGTTACGGGTCAAATCTTGCAAGCTTAGTTAGACCTGCTTCCTCTTACACTACATAGCTGGAATTTTGCATAAAGTTTTCATCCTGATGACTGCATTTTTACGACAAGCATGACCTGATACTACGATCAGGATTGGCTCCAGACAATGGAACTCCTAAACAGTTGACAATACAGTTACGAAATTTTGTATTTCTTTGTATTATGGATCTAATCTAAAGCTTGTATTTTTGAATATTTTTAATAAAAATTGTTTTTCACTTGTTCCAAATAAATAAATATTCTAGTGTTCGAAGTTTCAACTTGTAGGGGATGGTGAAAAATCATACATATATAGATAACGAAACGAGGTGTGTACAAACAGCATGGCACCATGTTTCGAGTGGTACTGTGGACACTGTTTCTCTCCTACTATTAGCTAACACAAACGAGAATTGTTGTTAGAGAGTTGGGCGTCTCATCCAAATGAAGCTACTCACGATAGATTAGCTTTGATAGTAAATATGTGTAATAATTATGCCCTCGCCAAATTGTCTTTAATTCGAATGATTTTACAGTTATAAAATTTTTATTATATATAAAAACCGACTTCAAATAACTTCAACAAGTAACAAAATGAAAAAACTATTCTGGACGAAGCAGCCAATTAAATACGAATTATTAAGGGTAAGTTTAAAACTTGTCGTCAGATGTCGTTCAAAATAAAATGGGACTACCTCTCAAGCACCAGCTTTCGATGAAAAAAATAATTATCAAAATCGTTTAACCTTGAATCCTTGAGCTAAGGTATGAGTAACTGAAAATTATTGTTGATTATACAGATTGCTGAGCACGGGTCTTCCTCACGCTGAGGAGGCCTACAGCATACCACGCTGCTCCAAAGTGAAATGAAGGAGCTTTGTGGCCAACGCAAGTCGAAAGTTTTCAAGCTACCCAAAAGCGTGGCTTTACGTGCCCTCAGATACACGGAAATGTAACGAAATATTTTGCCACTTTTTCCACGTATTTATTATTATAATATTAAAATAGTAGTTCTTGTTATAATAACAAATGAAGTTGACACTCAGTCGGATGCTGGCAGACGCTGGGGCATGCGACCCCATTACGTCGCCCATCAATAACGTGCGTACATTGACGAAAACTATTAACAACTATATTTTAATATTTATGCAAATCCCCTATGCCTAGTGGGTGTAGACTGTGTCTCTGAATCGAGGGGCCCGGGTTTGTTTCCCGGCGAGGCAAGTTTATGTAAATAAAGTTATGTAACTATTAAAGATATATTTAAGCATTCCTTTGATGCGTTAGAGCTCGCTAGCTGTTGTCAAAGTTTTATCGCATCGTGATCAGCAAGAATACACAAATACACGTAAATAAATTTATTTATGTATATTACCCATTGATTTTTAATAAAAATAACATTTTACAAGTTTTTATTTATTACTTGTTACAAGTTTTTATTTAACTTGCAGTTTGTTTATATATTAGTATTTTAGTATATTTGTTTGTTAAGCGTCCGGTTCAAATTTTGAAAGCTTCCCACTTCTTCTTTAAGTACTGAGCTGTAATTCTGAATAATGCCCCAGTTCTGATGACAATGTATTTTTATGATAAGTATGATCTGCTGCTATGCTCAGGATTGGCTCCAGACGAGAGAACTTCTCAACGGTTAACAGTCATGAAATGATATTAATTTCTTCGTAATAGGTTCTAAAATGAAAGCTTGTGATTTTAAATATTTTAATTGTTTTATAATTCAGTTCACAAAAACAGTTGAATCTAGGTCAAATTAATATTTCGGTAATCTCAACCGAGGTGGTGTAGTAATGGTAAGGCGCCCCCTACCGTCCACAATACCAACTTTCTGCATCCATGCTATAAACGCCCTGTTCTGCTGCACATCTGCCTTCTTACCACCAACACATTCTGACAGGGGACGCGTGTACCACACTGAAAATAAAGTATATGTATACAGCGCCATCTAGTTGTTAGGTTCAGAACAATTTAGGAGGGCGCGTTGTTTAAGCTTGCGTGAAAATGTCGGTAGATGGAGTTGGATGTTTGATTCTGTGAACATTTATGAGCTAAAAATAATTGGTTGTTGAATTGTGTAAACGGACAGCTATATCGACTTATATTTTTAATAAAATATTTATTATTGATTTGAAATGAATACCTATTTAATTACCGTCCTAATTCAGAAGGAGAGTAATGTTTTTATTAAATAAAAAGAAATCCGTAACTATCAATATTACTATAAAGTCAATAATATTATTAATCCTGGTACCGGAGTATGAGTGTATTCATTGACATACCGACTTTATACAAACAGGAGTTGTAGTCCAGCTTGCAGTGGTTGAGGAACGTATGACGCTGGCCAGTACTGGACACTGCACACTGCGGCTCGTACTTCTCTGTACACGTGATTGGACAGGAGTGGGAGCAGGCGTGCCCATTCATATCCGAGTTCAGAGACCTGGAATCAGCCCGTTTCATCTATACTAATATTATAAGGCTGAGGAGTTTATAAACGCCTTAATCTCAGAAACTGGACTGAATTTAAAAATTCTATCTATGTTCTTACTCCATTTACCTACATAGGTTAAAGGATACTTTTTATCCCTGACAATGATTTTATTCCCGCGGGATGACAGGTAAAATTTCATAATTTTTACGGCAGAAGGCTTGCCGAGTTAGCTAGTGTAATGTATTCTACTACCTGACTAAAGTTAGGTTACAAATATATCAGTTTGGTGCGTATTAGGTGGTTAAAAATTCAGTAAGAATACTGAATATTGATCTGACTAAATTACTGGGTAGTAGAACGTACATTTAGTAAATCACTGAGTTAACTATGGAGTTTAATACTACACCGATTGTGATGAAACTTGCTACAGAAGGAGAATGGAACTTGAGGAAAAACAAGGCGACTGATATCGCGAAAAAGGCTTAAAGAAGTTGAAATTGATAGAAAGTTCGTTTGCCCAAGACGTTCCCACTCAGGAAAGGGAAACTCGTGGTTTTGGGCGGACGGGTGTCTTCCCCGGAGTTCCACATAACCCAACCTTATCCCCGAGGGTGGGTACACATAAAGCATTTCCCTCTGGAAAAAAGGGAAGAAAGTTCCTAATTATTCTTATAATATAAACAAAACTATTAACCTTCTAGCTGTAAAGGTACGTCTTGTTTCTTCCAAGTTCTGGATGAGAGGCAGTGCGAGGGGCTGGTAGTTCACTTCTGTATTCGATGGGTTTCCTGTTCTGCATTTTTCTAGATCAACCAATGTGTAACCTGAAGTGATAAATAGAAAAATTACATGTGATCAGTATGGCTTTTTTGTGAATTCATATTGTATTTATTAATATTATAAACGCTAAATTAACTCTGTTAGCTTCTTACGCTATTACTATATCAATTTTGATGAAACTTACTATTTGAAGAATAGTTCTGGAGGAAAAACATAGGCTTATACTAATTTTAATGAAACTTAGTATTTGAGGAATAGTTCTTGAGGAAATCAAAAGCTTATTTTTATGGATATACGGCTTGTAGGTGCTGGTAATGGAGATGTAAGGTCTATAATATCGAAGTACAACCACAACAGTGTACTAAGCACTAAATTTATTGATGGCTGAGGTGATGGAGGGGAGCAGAAGAAGGAAGATGAAGGAGATTAAAGAGGGGGTGAAGAGCAGTCGAGCCGGGGGAAAAGGTAGTTTCAATCATATTAAAATACGAAAGTAACTGTTACGCTGTTATTCCTAAGTTATGGAACCGGTTTCATTTGATCAATACATAGATTGTGTATGGAGTTTTGGTACTAAGGAGCGGTTAAAGAGACCGTTAATTAATGAGTGCGAATGTTGTCTGTTGTATTAAAAGTTTAATAAAAATAAAGATATGGCCTTTTAAAGAATCCCGTCCACGGCCTCTGTCTATAGTGAAGTGAAGCGAGGCATGTGTGCTCTGGTTACTTTTAAGAGTAAAAAATAAATACTGACGATTATTCGGATTCCTGAACGCACAATTCACTTTACGGAAAAAACAGTCGTTCAGAAACAATCTGAATTTCCATTTGTTTCCGTCCATTTTCCCGCCGCAGACAGAGTTCGGCGTGTTATCGCAGTCCAACTTGGAGCAGTCTAATCTTTTCTTTTTTATTATCTTATCTTTTGTTTTAACTGTATCTGTGTGTTTGTTCTTTTTGCTGCTTTGTTCTATATTTTCATTGTTTTTGCCCGATATAAATAGTATATCTTCGTTGGCTGAAAAAAATCAATTTTTTTAATTCACTTTAGAAAAATTTCAAATCGATTGCTGGCACATTATTATATTCGTTAACTTATAACTTTTTATTGGATGTACGACTGGGAAATCTAAATTTAGTGTCGCATTCATCTGTCGCATAAATGCTTCCATCGCCTGGAAACCAAAGCCGGGACTCGGGTTTACAGGAAAATTCACAACTATCTGCAACTTAAACTAGAACGGCAACTCCGAAACCAATAGACCAATTAATATGATATTTAGCATGTTTTCTAGCTTAACGACAACAGATATAAGATACTTTTTATCCCAGAAAACTATTTTGGTCCTGTGGGTTAATAGGTTAAAATTTGTATGGCAACTCTGAAACAACTGGACCACTTTAGACATAACTTTGCATGTTGGTAGCTTATACGACGTACAGGATTGTTGGATAGTTTTCATCGCATGTTCTTCGGAAGCGAAGCCAGGGCAATCTCTAGTTTCAAATAACAAAAACACAATATCTCACCAGGTTCCGTGACCACATCATCTCTCAGGATATCACCTAAATCCCTGTTATCTTCATCCATCACATCAGCTACTCTAATCGGAGTTTTCTCCAAATAGTCATCTTCATTTCTAACAAATGGTTTCTCATTTGGAATGAAAACAATTTCGTCTTCGGGCTTTTTTTCTTCAATTCTCACTGTGGTGTCTGGTATTACTTTATATTCTTCTTTATCGATAACAATATCTGGTTTTGATGTACCAGTAGGTACGTCTTTGACTTCACTATGTCCCGAATATGATACGAATACTTCTGTGTTATTAGAGTTGCTATCAAACGCTAGTGTTGTCACTAGATTTAGTAACGAAATTGGTATTAATATTTGAAATTTAAGTTTTTCTTCCATTGCTTCATCAATAATAATTAATTTTCATAAAAAAATGACTGGTTCTGAAAATGATATGATTTTAAATAAAAATAAATTATATATACTCACATTTTAATACAGTCATAAGCAAATAAAATAATACACAAACATTAAAAAACATCAAAAATTAAATAACTCTAAAAATAAAATCGAAAAATAAAAACAAAGCTTACCTGAACTAGAATTAAAAAAATATCCACAGATGTGACTTCACTTTTGAAGAGTAGATAAATAAATAAATTTATTACTTCCTCTACATTATTGCCCAATATTCAACTAGTTACAAACAATACAGGTTTTGCCTTTTGGGAACAAATCCTAACAATGGTGTGTTGAACAATTGGCGCCACAACAATAGCTCGTGTTGACTTTGTGCCACAGATAAAACAATTATTGGCAAGCTAATTCCAATTTTGAAACTATGCTAACATACATGTATCGGTATATATTTAATATATCGACAACGGAATACAATAAGGGCGCAACTGATTAGAGTTACTCATAAAGTCCTTATTGTTTTCCGTCGTTGATTTGTATAACCAAGGAAATACTTATGATTAATATATTTAGTATTGAATTTTCGACTACTATTTTAACTTAAGTTATAAAAAATATAGAATATTTAATGCACATTTTAAATATTTACAAAATTAGTTTTCAAAAAATTTTAGTATTCTGCTTCGGATATACATAGATCGACCAATTACAAAATATAGCAATTCGCTCTTTGTGAGTTTCAAGTGGTGTGAAAAACTCGATTTAGTGATCATATTATATAGCTGCATTTAATATTAAAATAGGTGACCAAAAACACTTTTTATATAAATAGTTCTTTTACTATAATTACACAAAACTAATGAATGAAAATGAATCAGAGGTTTTCAATAGCAAACTTGAAACCCAGCACGGGTTCTTTTAAAAGTTTTTTTCTGTACTGTAAATTCATTTGACAAATAATGCTTAAACTATAAATTAAATATTTGCAACTTAACAGCGCCATCTACAGATTTATAAACGGAAACAAGTTACATAAAATGATTACTAGATGGCGTAGCTAGACGGCGTAAAAAACCTTCAAATGTTAAACACAAAGCTGAGAAAATACTTTTCCTCACTATCAAGAGGCGTGATTTTCTAAGGCTTTTAAATGCATTATTGTCAAAGCAAGTTTTATGCGAATATACCAGCAGATATAATTGATCATGTTTAAAAAAATATCGCTAAACAGGTCTAGTGACCTGATTGCTACTCCAAAAGTCGTGGGTTCGATTCCCACCCAGGTCAAACTTTTCTGTGATGAGCAAGAATGTTTGTTCTATGTGTCTGGGTGTAAATATATGTATTTAAAAATATATATGTATGTTTATCAGTTGTTCGATCACCATAGTACAAGCTAACGCTTAGTTTGGGATCAGATAGCCGTGTGTGAGTTGTCCTGAGATATTTATTTATTTATATTTATTTATTTCAAATATTATCACCGTACTCATATTAAATCCCCGCTTTCGTCCGGAACGCGGTTCCCACTGATACGTTGAAATGATTTATTTTACGGCCCACAAATCATGAACTCGGGCGAAGCGTAACAAGATATGGAAAACGGTATATTACGCTAATGGCGTGCGCATTATTTTATTTATTTGGCATTTAATGTAGCTATTATTTTTGAGCACCAATCCACATTGGAGCAGTGTGGTGGAGTATGCTCTGGTCCACTTTAAGGAGAGACCTGTGCTCAGTGGGTCACCAACGTGTTGAAGCTATGTCGTCATCATCGTAATCATGTCGTTTCGTTAAGCGCGAACTAACTGAACGTAAAATAATTCTTTAAGGCTTTGAGCAAGTATTTTGTAGATGTAAATTCAATACCAAAGGGTTTTACTTCGATTCGAGAGCATCTCTTAAGCCGCTTGAAGTTCAACAGATGTTTTAGTTGATATAGAGACGTCGACTGGAGAGACTACAGATTCCCTGTTGGATTCTCGACCGAGGCGGATGGTTATGTGATATAACTATATAACTGCAGCATTAATGCTAGCCTCAGCTAGATCAAACCCGGGATCTCATTTCACAGGAGCCTTCCTAAAAAGCAGGAAATTATAAATAAACACAAAACTCAAAATCCCAGCGACATTCAAAGACCTGAAATATTGTGGCATCCATTATTCTCACTCCCTTTTAAAGTTTGGGATCGCCCACACAATCGCTTTAAAGCCGAGACTTGCAGACGGCAATGAGAATCATTATAACAGGATCTTCCATCGTGGCCCCTCGAGGAATCGGCCCAAAGAAAGGCCTGACTATAAACAAGCGGGCCGAAATATCAATAGATTTCATCACTAGGGCAACCTTTTGTGAGGATTTTGATAAATATTAACGCGGCCAATTTTATTATATCGCGCTATAAAAGTATAACTCGTTACCTAGGAGCCTAAGGTTTTGAACGTCGATTTCTCTATCGGGAGGTCCTGGGTACAAACCATGCCAATCTCTAATTTGAAAAGTTGTGACGAAACCTGCACTCCTTAAACTTCCCCGTTGAGATTTCGGAGGTGTGTGAACTTCGCCAGCGTGGTGACACACAGCGTGGTCACATTGTGAGAGGCGACTCAAGTCCAGTAGTGGGATGGGTGATGCAATGATGATGATAAGATGATGAACCGCTCAGAGCCTGGCGAATCGTCTCGTGATCGGCAAAGTTAAGCAACAGCAGGCGCGGTCGGTAGGAGAATGGGTAGTGGTAAAAATTAATGAACATATTTTTCTTCGGAGGGCACTTAAAGCCGTCGGTCCCAGTTATTATTGGTAAAAAGAAATCGCTAAGGCATGTCGGAGGCCTTAGGCTATAGACCTATAGCCTTAAATCTTTACTATTAGTAATTTATTGTATATCTGTTTACATTAAGTTTTTTTTTTTTAATTTTGATGCAGGGAGGCTTTGTTATCGATATAGAGTTTAAAACTCTTTTTTTTTGGATTTATTGTCTGTCTGTCTGTTCGAGCTTAGCGCAAAAACCACTGGATAGGTTTAGATGAAACTTCGCAGAGTCGCAGTTTAAAAGCCGAGAATGGTCAAAGGATATGTTAAAGTTAGGATGGCAACTTCGAAAGCAATGGACCAATTTAGATGAAATTTAGCATGTTTGTGGCTTACGTAGGGACAATGGCTAAAGGATACTTTTTATCCCAGAAAACTGCTTTGTTCCCGTGGGATGATAAGTTAAAGTTAGGATGGCAACTTCGAAAGCAATGGACCAATTTAGATGAACTTTAGCATGTCTGTGGCTTACGTAAGGACAATGGCTATAGGATACTTTTTATCCCAGAAAAATGCTTTGTTCCCGTGGGATAATAGGTAAAAGTTAGGATGGCAACTCTAAAATCACTGATCAAGTCTTCTTTCGAGCGAAGCGAGGCTAAATTCTAGTTAGCAAATGTAAGATTAATCCAAGCCTCAGAAACTATGCACACAAGCTAGAAAAAGCACGAGGAAAATTTATAAACGTTTCTAGTGTATGGTTGAGAGCCACTGACCCTTTCCGAAATATTTTCAGTCTTACTTTTGTTATCCGTTCTAGACACTTTGCTGTATAACACTTCAAGTGTAGGATTTAAGCGCGCCAAGTGTTTTAGAAATGTTTCCTCGAAGTGCAATTTTCTGTAGAGTGGAGTGAAAAGTGTACCATATATTTTGTCTCATTTGTTACAGTACATGGGTTTTAGAGATGTTTCAGATATCCGAATAGTAACGGAAATTTGAACTATGTACAGCAATATTATGAACAGAAATTGTTTGTTTGTATAAGATAAATCCAAAAACGTCTGGACTGTTTTAGATAGCAATTCTAGCAGATGTGAAACATCCAAAGTATTTTGTATAGGTAATACGCATACAATGATAGCAAATTAATTTGGTCAATGAAAAATACAATATTAAGATTTAAAAAAAAAGAAAAAAAACATTCAAAACTTTATACTAAATACATAATCATCCAAAATGGTGACAACAACAGCCAGTTTGATCTCCCACTACAGATGTTACACATCTGTACATGATTGAATGTCATTATGCCAAGAGTCGCTGTAGATGTTACATATATAAATATCGCCATCTAAAGAGCCGGTCAGAACGCCCTAGATGTTACACATCAGCAAATATTTTAATGTTACCACGCCAATAGTCGGTCTATACACCGCTATAGATGTTACACATCAATTAAAATTTATATTTCATTCAACGTCATAATGAATACCCAGTGACCACAACACCTCTTGATATCCACGGCAATATTCCGAGATCGGATCGAGTTCCTAACATCACAGAGCAACCGCAAGCCTCTGTGGTTCAAACATACAGACAGATATGTATACAGTTTGTTTCAGTTACCTTTGTTAAAAATAACGTCGTATCCTACTAGTGACATCACTAATATTATAAAGAGGTAAGATTTGATTGTTTGTTTGTTTGACGAGAAAAAGCTCCGAAACTACTGGGCCGATTTGAAAAATTCTTTTACCATTAGAAATCTACATTATCCCTGATGAACATAAGCTACAAAATATTTTAAAAAACGTTAGGTTGTCGTATGAAAACATCGATAATGTACATATTTTACGTATAAAAAATACCAAAAAAAACCATATATCGTGTGCACTGCGGACACTATTGACAAAAGAGCAAATTGATATACTACAGTTTTATAGAGGACATCAATACCTACAAATAAGTCAGTGTTGTCTGTTACAGTCATATCACAATAACTACTTTCTCTGGTAACCGGCTCCTCCGAAGCGAAGCGCGAGCAGTTTCTAGTAATATTAATGTTAAAATTTGTAAGGATGGATGTTTGCTTCTCTTTCACGCAAAAACCACCGAACGCATCTTAATGAAATATGGGATACAGATAGATTATACCTTTGAAAAACACACAGACAACTTTTTACCAACATAATATGAGGTAAAAGCCACGGACAGCACCTAGATTTAAAATAAAATTCAAAATATCTCCTTTGTTGCGTTCACTAATCCAATTCAATTAAGAACGGTCTATTGAACGGGTCAAAGATGGATATTCCTTAATGTTTTTAGGAATAATTTTTAAGTGAATTTTTCTTTACTATAAATATAACATTTTATTACAAGCTTCTATTTAACATTTGTTTGTTACCTTCCTTAACCTTCCGATCTGATGACAATATATTTTTATGACAAGCATGACCTGATACTACGTTCAGGAGTGGCTCCAAAAAAAGGAAGTTCAACGGTTAACAACACAGTTAAGAAATTTTATCTGTTTCTTCGTACCTATTAGGACTTCATAATTAAACCTGGGTGATAGCCTAGTGGTTAAGAATTCGGCCCCCTACTCGTGGGGTCTGGGTTCAAATCCCAGGGCGCGCACTTTTCGGAGATACGTGCGTTTTAAGCATTTAAATGTTACTCGCTATAACGGTGAAGGAAAACATCGCGAGGAAACCTGCTTGCCGGGGATTTGGTAAATACTCAAAGGTGTGAAGTCTGCCAATCCGCACTTGGCCAGCATGGTGGACTATGAGCTTAACTCATTCAGATATGAGACTCGTGCTCCACAGTGGGCCGGGATGGGTTGAGATGATGATGAATTTAAAGCTTGTATTTTTAAATATTTTAATAAAAATTGTTAATAAATAAAAATAGGTACGTATTTAATTCAATATTTTCAAATGTGAAATAATTACTTTTTTACAACTAAGTCCTTCACCCAACAGTTGTCTGGAAGAAATCTCTATTAAAGCGATAAGACCGTCTATTAAGTTTAATTTTTTTTACTTATGTATTTTCCCTAGTGTTCATAATAAAGTGTATTACATTGTATTGACTTGTATTGCTTTCACCCACTGATGTCCCACTACTGAGCACGGCTCTCACCTCATACTGAGTAGGCTTAGAGCTAACCCCACCACGCTGTTCCAATACGGATTGGTGGAGAGGTTAGGTTAGTTGGTGCAACCCGAAGGCCCAGAGGTATAAATAGAATCTTGTCCGAACTTGACTTAACGATAATACCGGCTTTATGTGCCCTCTGAAGCACTAAAACCCCTTGAAATTTTTGCCACTAGCGGTCACCTGTCCTCCTACCAACCGCACCTGCTGTGGCCTAACCTTTTCGATCTGTTACAGTCGAAACAAGCCGCCGGGCGATGAGTGCTGGTGACTTGTAAATGGTATGAATTTCAGGATAAAATAAACGCATAAAAACTCATACCACCACATCCTGACTACCTCTGTCACAGGTGGACCGGAGAACAAATATTTATCTATTACATAATCGATTCAACTGGGAATCGATCCCGCCATTCTTTGCTTGCATACATATCCACCTTACAACCAACTAGGGAACACTATGGGACACTACATACATATTTAATAAATTTGTTTATATATCAAAGTGTATATTATGAGTCTAGAAAACATAACAAAACAGAATGTTTTTCTCTGCAAAAAGAGCACAGCTGAGATTGTGACCCCGGGCCACAAAACGAACAGGGTTGGCACGCGTTCAAAACAATTCAAGTTAATAACTTTCACTTACTATTCCAAGAGATTGTTCCAGAGAATCCATCATGAACGAGTGTTTTAAGCAACAGTGGAGCTAGTGGAAAACATATTTTTTGAACCCTTCTGTGGTGTAAAGGGCATATTAAATGAAGCCTTAATATCCTCGGCTGGCAATCAGCCCATCGTGTCAACAGCCTCCTGATATCCTGGTACAGACAGCATCAGAGCGACCTAATCAAATCTGTCAAAATCGTTTCTTTTAGTTGTCAACAATCCGGCGCCCGCGTGCGACGCCTTCTTGAACCGTAGAAAAAGCTAGTGAGTAAATTATTTCTTCTAGGTCAAGATGGCCGACATTGACCTAGTACCAAGTTAGGAATTAAAATATTGAGGAACATTGGAATTACACGAGTGAATTCCCCCATCCCAGTTCCAGCATCGAACGAGCCGACGAACGGCGAGCATTCATCCCTTCGTCGTAAACACACCGCCAGTACGTACGTCGTGTTTCGCCTCGTCCTTCATTATCCGCACTGCGATGGAATGGAATAAGTTGCCTGCGTCGGTATTTCCGTTCGATTACAATGTAAATGTCTTCAAGTCTAGAATATAAAGGCTTTTACTAAGTTAGTGTGCTTCACCATCAAAGACTACGTCGCTATTTACCATCAGGTGGTTTCGTAATCCAGCTCTAACTTATTTATTATAAAAAAAACCTAACGGCTACTTATAAAAGGAGACGCAAAGCGAGAGATTCGTACTGGCGCAATGTCTACGACGAAGGGATGCTTACCGCTCGTCATTGTCATTGCGCCTCGCTTTTTTCTGCTGATCTGATATTCAACTGGTGCTGGCGATATCTAGTGGTTTCGTTGTCAAGCGCTAACTTATATAATATAAAAAAAAACAGAACAAACGTACTGCAGAACGCGTCTGAAAGACAACGTGACGTGTTATACCCGCCCATGTCATGCTACCCACACCACATGGGGGAGATATCCCAAACAGGCACTATATAAGCGTAGACAATAATGTTTATGTCACATTACAAGGCTAGCTCAGTAGCAGACAAGATGAAGACTACTGCAGCAATCCTCTTTACTGTCCTGATCAGCATGCTGGCAGCAGTCAACAGCCAGGACGAGCCGCAAGTCTACTGCGGGAGAAGACTGTCCTCCGTATTGGCGATGCTCTGTCAGAATGGACTCATTAAGAGATCGGAGACTCTTAAAATGGAAGAAGACATGTTCCCCTGGATCTCAGCCCATCATGCCAGGCGTCTGGGCAGGAGCAAGCGGCAGGTGGTCTCCGAATGCTGCTTGAAACCTTGCACTCTGGACGAACTCACAGCATACTGTGCTTGATATTTCGTTTATAAATAATTCACGCGTGTTAAATTGGACTTCATCAACGTGTCTATCTGTATGTAATGAGATTTTTGGTTAATTTTGTTTCAATAAAATTGTTGTGTCTTCAAAATTTATAATGTCAATAAAGTACTTAAATAATACTTTTATTATTTATGAACCCATTAAAATAAAATAAGCTTCTTTATCTTGCATACCGCAAAGGATTGGAATAAATTTCCCGCGTCAGTATTCCCGTTCGATTACAATGTAAATGTCTGCTGAATTAGTGTGCCTTACCACCCAGACCACATCGCATCTTGCATACCGCAAAGGATTGGAATAAATTTCCCGCGTCAGTATTCCCGTTCGATTACAATGTAAATGTCTGCTG
>DWJZ01005396.1:0-14105 GCA_018249125.1 Asbolis capucinus | reverse complement strand
ACACATGGCCATCTGAACCCAAACTAAGCGTTAGCTTGTACTATGGTGATCAGGTAACTGATAAACATACATATATACTTGTAAATACATACTTAAATAGATATTTCTTTTACACACCCAGACGCACAGAACAAACATTCCTGCTCATCACAGAAAAGTTTGACCTGGGTGGTAATCGAACCCACGTACTCTGGTGTAGTAGTCAGGTTCACTAACCACTAGACCAACCGGCCTGTCACTTGACACTTTAATGGAAAAAAATAAATAAATGCATTGGTCCAATATTTTATTTATATAAAAGATTTGTAAACGAAATTAAATTTATGTTTTTAAGCTCGGTTTATAGTCGTGTGTGTACATTATGCTATGTTACGGGTACTCACGATGTACGTTTTCATACCCATTGGCATGGATCTGGGTCGAAATATCGGCACCGGAAACATATGTATGTATATCAAGAATACCGGTGACATCATAACGAAATTAATTTTTTGAATCGTTTCAAAACAAAAAGTAAAAGATTTAAGAAAATACAATACATTCAATTAAATTAACATAATGAAAAGTGTGTTTTATCAATGAATAACACTTTATCTGTTTTTATTATGAATTAATGACCTAACGCAAAAAATATTATTTATTATGTTTATGTCACGGAGACAAAATACATAGTGATATATAGATAATAAATTATATTTTTTGCTTTACTGTCCACCATGATGTCCAAGTGCGGATTGGTGAACCTCAAACATCTTTGAGAACTTTATGGAGAACTCTTAGAACAGCGGCTCACAAAGTTTTTCTTCATCGTAGTAATAATCAACTTCTGGTATGCTTAGCTTTGAAACTTAGAGGTACGCGCCGCAGGATCTGAGCCCGTGAACTACCGTTTGGGAAACCAACGTTCAAACTAGGCTCTTACTGCTGTAATCACTGGTATAATGTATACCAACAACAAATTACCACATCATAGTACTAAGTATTTCCTAGCTTTAACGTTACTGTAACGGTTTCGAATTTAATACAAAACCCTAAACAGTAGTAACTAAACTTATTTCATTGCCTTTCATGACAGGCCGGTTGGTCTAGTGGTTAGTGAACCTGATTACTACACCGAAGGTCGTGGGTTCGATTCCCACTCAGGTCAAACTTTTCTGTAATGAGCAGGAATGTTTTGTTCTGTGTGTCTGGCTGTAAATATCTATATAAGTATGTATTTATATATATATATATATATATATATGTATATGTTTATCAGTTGTCTGGTCACCATAGTACAAGCTAACGCTTAGTTTGGGGTCAAATGGCCGTGTGTGAGTTGTAGAAAAGATATTTATGATTATTGCCAGCTAGGTTGCACGAAGCTCTTAAACCTTAGCTTGTATCGATTCTAACTGATCTACCAAGTTAAGCAACAACAGGCACAGTGGGTGGATGGTTAAATTTTGAGCGTCTCCGTCTTTTGGGCACGAAAAGCCGTCAGTGGTTGGTATTACCAGGTAGCAATTAAGCCAAGCCCTTCAAGTGGCATTAACTTTAGACAATTAGCTTAATCAGTAACCGGTTTAGTTATGAGTTCCCCTGAAATGTAAAATTAAAAGATATGTATAAAAGATATGTATAAAAAATTCACTCATGCACATATTGACAACATTACGATGTCCTATTTCTAAGGCTTGTATGAATGTTAATGATTTAGCGAATAATCATAAATTTCGTAACATTTTATAGACTGTTATAATCTCCTTATATAATGTTCACAAATTGATATTCAGTATGCTAAAAACTAGATTCGTCAAGGGCAATATTTAAAAGCATAAAAAAGCCTTTTTAATTTTCAATCAATCTAAATTTTACATTTACAAGGTTTATCTGTATACTATGCTGACTGACTGCTGCACCGAGGGCCGTGGGTTCGATTCCCAGGTCGAACTTTTCTGTGATGAGCAGGAATGTTTGTGCTGTGTGTCTGGCTGTAAATATCTATATAAGTATGTATTTAAAAATATATATGTATGTTTATCAGTTGTCTGATCACCAGAGTACAAACTAACGCTGAGTTTGGGGTCAGATGGCAGTGTGTGAGATGTCCCGAGATATTTATTTATTTTAAAAAAGATCTTTCGAAATTGAATTGATTGTTAATATTGGATAAAATCGAACATATCCTATGTGAATGTTTGTGAGGGATGAATTTTTTACTTCTTCACACAAAAACGACTTGATGGATCCCAATGAAATTTGGTAAAGTGATAGATTATGATCCAGAGTAACATATAGGATACAGGGTTCACTATGTTAACCAGCTAAATTATCGATTGAAAGAATCTAAAAAATCTTGACAGAAAAAAAAAATGTTTTTCAAATAAACATTTCTCTTCCGTTTTTTTCTGTCAATGTATAATATTCCTACGTTATATTAAATTATGGCAAAATTTTGTCCTTTAAATAGTTGTTATGTGTGTGAAAATACTTCTTACATAACACTCATCTACAGAAAGATCAAGTTTGACTTGCAGTATTCAGCAATGCTTATTACATGACTAAGGATGCCTTGAAGACAGGTTATACAAAAACTGCAGATAGAGGCCAACGTGACCGTAAAATACGCTTTCGAATTTTAACATGATTCACAGTCGCACTCAGAGACATTAATTATTTAAAGTGCTCTTTAGTACAAAATCTGTACTAAGGACCGATTTAACCGCGACCGTTAGATGGGCTGCTGTAGTTCCATACATATGTATATTCAGAAATTCAAAATAAATTATAACCACCATTATAAACCACCTGATGGTAAGTGGCGACATAGTATTTGATGGTAAAGCGCAATATTCAGCCTTGACTTGAATACATTGACGTTATAATCAAACGGGAATACCGACGCGGGTAACTTATTCCACTCCTTCGCGGTACGAATGATAAAGGACGAGGCGAAACGCGAAGTTCGTACTGGCGGTGTGTTTATGTCGAAGGGATGGATAAGTAAAAAAAAAATACCAAAAAAAATCTTGTTAATTCTTACAGTACTTTTTGTGTAAAAGGCAAACACAGACAAAATCAAAAATCATATGTTTTTCTTCTGTTGCTACTATAAAGATCACGTGAATTTTTTTTTACAGTCTTAATATACATATGAGTTGATAAGAGATACATTGATTATTGACGGGGGGTAGTTATAATAATTTTTCTCAATTAAATATTACAATAGAATTATGGTTTTTAAAAAAATTCTGAAGGTATCCCACTTCTTTATCTTTCACGATATCCGTTACAAATTAATAAAGTTTGACGTTAAATTTTAATAGGGCCATAGTTAGGACTGTGGTTTAAAACCCCAATAAAAAAAAAATATCCCATAAATAGAGTGTATAAAGTAATAAAAATAATATTTAAATATTCTAAAGCAAAAACTAATTTTAATTTTCTTTGTTTCAGGTCTATTCATTCTTCTTATGCTGGGTTTCTTCGCTCTAGGAGTAGGATTCTTCACATTATTCCTACATCCATACGATTTCTTATTTAATCTGGTAAGTTCAAAGAGTATTAACTTAGCGCTGTCGGCTATTAAACTTCCTCATATCTAAAATGATTGAAATGAAAGAATGAACCTTATTACAATGTCCCAAAAGTCTATTTTAGTACTGCGTTACCTGCAGCCCTATTCCGTATGGGAGTACTCACACATTCTGCACATACATACATGTAACACCTTTTGAATACCGTTTAGGTAAATTGTATATTTTTTATTTTATTTACGTATATTTTTTCTCAGTTTGAATGTAGAATACCCTCAATTTCCCTTGATATCGTAAGTGTAAAAAAAGCTAATGTGTTCTATAATAAAACACACGGGTATTGGAGAGTTAACGATACAATACTCGGCTCTCCACGCCGGTCTATTTGAACTGACCCGTACGAACCTACACTGCGTCACTTATTTATAGCTCACTCATAAATATGAATAGATATACAGAACACATTTGCTCTTAAGGTTAAACTACGGTTGGTAGGGTTGCCAGTTCCAACTATAATGTTAAAAGTATTACACTGTTTTCAACACTAAATATATAAATTGTTTAAGCATTAAAAATGTCATAAAAGCTTAAAAAAGTATTATTATTTTTTTGTATATGATCTTTACTTATAAGCCTTGACAACCTGAAAGCTGGTTCCCACTACGCTACGCCAGAACGACAGATTTGCCGAAAGATCTATTAGCTTAAGAATTTCTATGAAACTGTTCACATTATGCCGAATTCGGCATCGGATCAGAGGAAACCCAAAACCCATAGTGAGACAGTTGTAGCTGGCAATCAATGAAATTTTATTGTCATGCGCAGACCTAAGTGTATATTATTTCTTAAATAAAGTTGGCAACCCTAATGCACTGTGCTATGATGTGAATAGACGACACTGACCATTAAGTAATTATCACGTGGATATTATTTTCTTACTGTACACATACAGGTATAATAACAAGTCTAATAAATTTGTATTAAATTAATTACATTTTTATTAAATTAATTAAATTTGTATTAAATTAATTATGTAGGGAATCACGAGCATGTGACTAATTCTTGACTAATACGCCCAGAGTATGTATGTGAATCAGTTTTATATGCTACTCACGCATTTCTTTATTTATTACTTTATTACACTGAGACAAAATAATTTAAGAATTGTTAATATGTTATTAAATAGCGGTAATCTACCTACAAATACCTCCTCCCTCCGCGTGTTGAGTGAGTAACTGTGATTTATGTCTCCGTGATCTAATATGATACCTAAGTCATATCTAGTTACGTTAATTTACATTCTGTTTTAATCTGTTCCTATTAATTTAAAGTGTAGGTTAGTAATATACATAACTAGTATCTGCCCGCTGTTTCGTCTGCGTCAGGCGTTTATAAACATTAGGTGGCCTAGGTGAGATTCCATACGCGTTGAAACGCAAATTCCAAACGTATTTACAACCACATCATCCCAGAGGAACCTACAACCGGGATAAAAAGTATCCTTCTCGTATATTCATTTCCTGGATGTGGTCTATCTGTGTGCATCTTAATTCATTCGACGGTTAGCGCGTGAAGGAAATCCAAACATCATTACAAACTTTAATATTCATAATATTAGTTACTGTATGGGGCCTCTTCTTTTCTCATCACTCATCACAACTGATATGGGGTCTCTTTTCACAATGTGATGGGTCTAGGTCATAGTCCACCACGCTGGCCAAGTGTGGATTAGTAGACTTCACACACCTTCGTGTATGTAACAATTTCGAAGTTACATCTTCGATATACTAAACATTTTAAACTGTAATAAGTACTCACTATTATTGTTATTTACACACCAGATCTTACCGTCATCTGCTTTACAGGTTCAATGCAACTCGGTTGAAATAATGGTATAAATTACAATCGTGAGTTAGAAATATCTGTGTCGTAAAAATTCCAAAATCGTATTTGATGAATTAAAAAAATAGACTTAGGTATCCTTTGATTTATAAAATAAAAAAATTGGCCAACAAGGCCAATTATTATTTTTAATTTATTACTTAAATTATTACCTTGAAGATCATTTGTTTTTCAGAAAATAAAACTAACTGATGGCGGTGAGATTTTCGAATTATGGAGGAAGCCGGAGATCGAGTTATACACACGAATTTTCCTCTTCAACATTACGAACGCAGAAGAATACATGTCGGGAAAAGAAGACAAGATCAAAGTAACGGAAGTCGGACCCTATGTGTACAGGTATGTTTTGTTATCGTAACAAATAATGTAATGTTGAGAAAAAATTTAAATACCTATTTTGACCCTAGATGGCAGCCCAACAAGACTCGGTTTAGGTACGACCGCACAAAACAACACACTTATCATAACATAATAAGTGACATTCATTTAATATAAATATTTTTAATATTTGCCATTAAATCTAACAAGATCACTTTACACTGCCCAAAGTATGAGATTCATATATTACTAAAGATATCTTTCCACCATTCTATTGTTACCTGCGTCCCCAAGTATACCGGCCATGTATATATGTATAGGTATATTATGTGCATTAGAAATAGAATTGGGGAGAGAACGGACCCCTGAGGCACTCCAGCGTATATCGCCATAGATCACGATGAACCATGCCCGACGACCCGGTAATACCATTAGCTTAGAAGCCACTTACCTATCCGAGTGGATATAAGACCGGTTAATCTAATATTTTGCCAGAAACTGTACGCCCTAGACAATATATAGATCTAGTAAGTTATCTGATGCCTTAACTTCTACGACATAAACCCATAGCACTTCAAAACTCCCGTTACGGATATTATCTTGCTAACATATTCCGAACAACTCACGCAGTACTAATGCAAATAACTACCTTTTTAACCGACATTCTTCATTGCGGTTAAACTGCTTCCCTTGTGAATAAACATTACTACAGGTGTACCTATGTATGTTATAAATACGTTAGATTGTTATTTACTTTTTAACAAATTCTAAATATTTTTTAATTGCATATACTTACTAATTAAATAACACGATGAAGTACAAGATTTACTATTTTCTTATACAGTTTTGTTTGAATGTATTCCGAAAGAATTTTGTTTGTTGAATTCAGTTAACAAACATTTAAAAAAAACTACACTAACAATAACATATATAAGGTTTCAATAAAACCATAGTCTTCTAGTCGTAGGGTTAGCAGTCTTGGAAATAGTGGAAAGAAACTGCCGAGATATTTCCTACTTATTTGTTAAAGCTTCTTACTTACAAATATGTCTTTCTTACTTACAAATACACAGAGAAAGGTATTCGATGTTCTCTGAAGGTAATTTTAATTATCTTCATTTCATAATGAAAATAACTCATCTATAAAAGCAATAGACTAGAATTTTCCTTTACCCAATCTCTAAACACATCAATCTTCGACCAAATTCGTGTTCAAAGGATTGTTCTAGTACCGTTGCAGAAAGATGCAACGTCATGGAAAAGAAATATTGTTAACAACATAAAAACTGAGGTTTATAACCTTCGGATCTCGTTCAATGGCAGCAATCCAATCAACGCCAGGGGGCTTACCACCATCTGTTAATGCTGTTTTATTGTAAACGAGTCACTGCGCTCGCTTCACCGAATTCTAAAAACACTAAACTTGAATCCAAACTATCATTGATGGTTTTCAAATCAGTTCAATTGAACCAATTAAAAATTCTAATTATTTTGGTTTTTTTTCTTACTAAAAACCGTAACAGTTTCTTTCCAAATATTTCCATATACTGACAGCGAACAGTTGCGGATTTATTACATTTTCTATTGGTATTGGCTTATTAAAAAGAGTCACACTATAAGAAACTTTAAGGACACTTCGCTAGTCCTTCACACTTATGTGGATAAATCCTTGCCCTATAGTACCTGGAAGTCATTTAGAATATAATATACGTGTAGGTATTGTAATTGCCTTGAAAGGTGATCTTTTATAATAACAACAATTTATAATACAATTCTGCACAGACGATTCTGTAAAAACCCACAATATGCCTCATTTACGAAAAGAAACTGCGTAGGCCATTTAGAAACTAATGTATACTATTAAAGATAGGCCTTCGTACATCCTTGTATAATGACTTGGCAATGTGGTCAACTGTAATTAAACTAATCTGCTCACACTTCCTATTTGTAAACGATGACATTAATGATGCAGTACCTACGGGGTAAAAGTATGTGAGTAAGCCGCACGAGTTTCGAGCACAGAACAGCAATAGATGACGGATATTACCATACGAACCAATAACGTGCGGCGACGACACGAGCAACTTTCATCCGACCAATAAGTGCTCACGGTTCGTGCTGGTTCTGAATGTTCAACAAATTAGTATTAACAAATTTATCTTTGCTTCTAAACTAAATCAAGGTTTGAAAAGAGCCAATTTATCATTAACTTATTCTATTGCTAGAAACTTTACTTTTTACGTCTTCATTTTAATGTCAATATATTGAACTTGAAACAACGATAGCTTAATGGTGAATAGGTCTCTCGCGTACGAGGTTCTGGGTTCCAATCCTGTTGTGCATGCACCTTTTCAAAGTTATGTGCGTATATAAAGTTGATTAAGACAGAAGGTGTAGGAAAATATTGTGAGGAAACCTGCACTTCTGAAGTTCTCCATAAAGTTATCAAAGGTGATGTACACCAATCCGCAAACCCGAGCCCAGGAGTGGGACAGTTGTGGGTTGCAATTATAATATTGAACTAAAACGAAAATAATTCCTGGTATCTCGTTCTATGAATAGACTATAAATATATATCAGGTCGTTGACTTTATATATCAACATAACACGACCCAATACATACATGTATAAAGTTTTACTAGACTTTGCACTCTATTTGTATACTTACTCCTGTGGTAATAGCGTAGTTCATTATTTGTGTTAACACGATGCAACTTTCACATCAAATACGTATTTATCATTTAAGTTATTACTTGAATATTTTGATATGACGGCCCTGTGTTAGTAGCATTTAGATATTCTCCTGTTTATCACCACCTTTCGAAATGGTGGTGGTTTAAAAAAAGTATGTTCATAAGTATATTGAACATTGTTTAATTAATTGAAAAATACTTTAACTTAAACTTTTGTAATTGGAGACCTTGCCAAAATAAGGAGTCAAGGGTTCGAGTTCGATTCTCGGGCAAGGTACTTATATGACAGAGGAATATCACAATCGTGAGTACCTGTTTGCATTTAAATTTTTTAGTGTCCACGACATAGATTTTTTTAAATCGGCCTTCAAAAGAACCAGGCCTTCTACAGTCCACCTACCTTGTTTATAAAAAACATTTTGATATGCAGACAATATAATAATTTCGCAATATAAAACCTTGTGTTTTATTACTCACTATGCAACAATTTTGGTCTCATTAGTGTTAATAATCATAATTTTAATTGCCCAGTATTCTGATAAAATTAATTTCATAACCTATCATCCTGTTACTCGTACTTACGCAAAGTACCTTGTAATATATTTCATGCTCTCCTAATTAAAAGGTGAAATTGATATAATCAAAGATTGGTCAAATCCATTTTTTATATAGTAATCCTTTTCATGATTTTCACGGATCCAAAAGACCCTTCTCTTACTGACTTCCAAAAAAGGAGAAAGTATTCAATGCGTGTGTATTTTTTTTGTACATGTTCAGAGTTTTTTACTGATTGGACCGTTTTGGATTTTTTTTGATCGAAAGCAAGGTGATTGCGATGTACTCCTATTTTATTTTAAGCGACATCTGACGAGTTATTTTTGAGTATTTAGCATTTTTCTTCTTTTTATTAATATTCGTTATTAACTTTTTATCGGATTTACCAATTTCTATAATTCGTATTTTATTCAAAAGGTAGTACTTGTCGGGTATTGCATGTAATTTTGAGCGACATCTTACGGTTAGTTTTTGAGTTATCTACAATAATGCATATTTAACTAGTTCCAACTACGTTGACAATGATCGTCTCATTGTATTACTTGTCGGAGGCATTTGAAGTCGGTTTCTGTAATGATTAATGAATTTTAATAATAAACTGACAAAAAATAATATATTAATACCACCCATGTACCATAATTATGGGTTGGTCCATTTATATATTCTCTCATATACGAATTTTTACCTTCTATTATAACATATAACAATACTAGTGTCTGCCAGTGATTTCGCCCGCGTGGTATTTTGATAAAATTTCCTATTTTGATTTCCTTTTGATTTGTTATTCCAGGCTATTATATATCCTTCGTTTCATTCCAATCCGTTGATATTTTTGCGGAATGCGTCACAAACATCCATTCATCCTCACAAACTTTCGCATTTATAATATTAATAGGTTAATATTAGTACATAGTTTGATAGGTCATTAGCTACTATCTGTACCTTAAGGTTATCTGGAAGGGTGCTCACCAATAAGACCTCCTTAACCGAAACATATACAAAATTTTTACAAGCTTTTATTTAACTTGCAGTGTATGTTTGTATATAAGTATATTTGTTTGTTACGTGTCAAATCTTACAAGCTTAATTAGACCCACTTCCTCTTACACTACGGAGCTGAAATTTTGCATACTGTTTGAATTCCGATGACAATGCATTTTTATGATAAGTATGATCTGTTGCTCAAGATTGGCTCCAGACAAGAGAACTCCTTTACGGTTAGCAATACTGTTATGAAATTTTATATATTTCTCTGTATTAGTGCTCTGTAATTAAAGCCTATGTTTTTAAATATTTTTAATAAAGCTTGTTGACTAGTTTTCCTACATTTGTATGTGCAGAATGTGTGATATGTTGTAAGTTCTATTAGACAAACAAAACCAATGAAAAAATTGTTTGTTTCAGGGAAAAACTGGAGCATGAAGTGACCGGTTTTAATGCAAATGGAACCCTGTCAGCAATCCCCAAGCACCCACTGATCTGGGTGGAAGAACTGTCTGAAGGCCACAAGGAAGACGACATCCTGTTCCTGCCACACATTGCTCTACTTGTGAGTACACTTATGACTTATTAGACTTATAAAGCACACTTATAACTTACTAGACTTATAAAATACACTTATAACTTACTACACTTATAAAGTACGCTTATAACTTACTACACTTATAAAGTACACTTATAAGTTATTATACTTATAACTTACTAGAAATTGACCTCGCTTCGTTTCGAAAGAAGAGTTGTGCAGTGCTTTCAGAGTTGCCTAATTTTAATCTATAATTCTACATCAACAAAGCTGTTTTCTGGGATAAAAAGTATTCTATAAGCGTGATCCTTACATAAGCCATAAACACACTAATGTTTCTGCAGTGCATGCTATCAAAGACATTTTACAATACTCTTTTTTACTCCTTGGGTTAAATAATTGAATTTTTAGTAGGGATCCCTATTTTTTTCTAGATATTTATATAGCCTATGTCACTCAATGATAATGTAGCATTCTAATAGTGAAAGAATTTTTGAAATCGGATCATTACTTTATGAGTTCATTTATTACAAACATACAAAAATTTTAATCTTTTCTCGTTATTATTAGAATAGATATGGATTAAAAAGATGTACTGAGCAGTTTCTCTCACTTCACTTTCAATAATGCTACCGGCTTGTGCCGTCCAGAAACTGAAAATGCTCAACAGTTTTGTCACTGGCTGCCACCCGTCCTCTAATCACATCCATCCATCAATCCAACCATACGCCATACTAATATTATAAATCCGAAAAGTTAAGATGGATGGATGTTTGTAAATCCTTCATGCAAAAACTGCTGAACCGATCTGTAAATTTGGCACAGAGATAGATTAAAGTCTGTAATAACACAGGCTACTTATCAAGCTACCATAGCGAAGTCACGGGCAGAAACTAGTGTAATATAAAATTACAATATTAACAAGCTGACAATTTTCTTAACATTTCCATTGGAAACCAAAATACACGTGGAAGATACTAATAACTTAATAAATATCTTTGGACAACTCACTCACGGCCATCTGATCCCAAACTAAGCGTTAGCTTGTACTATGGTGATCAGATAACCGATAAACATACATATGTATATACTTTTAAATACATACTTAAATAGATATTTTTATTAAACACCCAGACACACAGAACAAACATTCCTGCTCTACACATAAAAGTTTGACCTGGGTGGGAATCGAACCCATGACCTCCGGTGTAGTAGTCAGGTTCACTAATCACTAGACCAACCAGCCTGTCAAGCCAGCCATTTTCCCGATAGAATATTGACCGTAATAAATAAATGTACTAACATATTAATATGCAAACATACAGTGCAAGCTATTGCACTGCTGCAAGCAAGAGCTTGTAAAAAATAATAGGATTTTTTTTGCCTTCGCGGGCCACTTCGCGCGCTTTTCGGAACCATAATTGATCCGCGGACCACTTATGAACCAATGGCCTGAGGGATCATTGGCCAACATTGTCGGACAACTTTACATTTGCTATTATTAACACGATAGTATCTCGACCATATTACATGTAACCAATAGTTTATCTTGCAAAACATTGTGTGGTAATATTGTGCAAAGGTCACTCAGTGTTGAGCTCAATTAATTTAAAAATACTTCGAATTCTACAATGTTCTCGAAGGTACAGAGCACCTGCATGTGATAAGGAAATATATCGAACGTTACAGACAAAGATATTACGACGTCATGGCAAACTTCTGATCCGTTTAGCAGCTCTGTGGTGTGCGGAAGCTTAATACAGGCCTCCTCAGCTATGAGGAGATATCCCTGCTATATAGTAGTCCCTCAAAGGGTCTTCCAAGCTGATTAACGAGGGTGTGGAGTACGAAGGCTTTGGAGGAACCTCTTCAGGTATGAGGAGATGTCCCTGCTATATAGTAGTCCCTCAAAGGGTCTTCCAAGCTGATTGACGAGGGTGTGGAGTACGAAGGCTTAGGAGGAACCTCTTCAGGTATGAATGAGGAGATGCCATTGCTATATAGTAGTGCCTCAAAGTATATCGTCTTCCGACCCGTTTAAAAACGATGTGGAGTACGGAGTATTAGGAAAAGCCTCCTCAGTTATGAGGAGATACCCTTACTATGTAGTAGTGCTTCAAAGGGCACATGACTAATGGGTTCAATTCTTAACCATTCAGTTCAATAACAACAACGAAGCCCACAATAAAATTAAGAATAAAGTATTTCAAAAACTCTCTCTCACAATATGAAGGGTCTAGGTCAAGGCCACAGTGCTCCATGCTGACCAAGTTTGAATAAACATCATACACAGCATTGTAATTCACAAAGTTTTTTCCCCCGAATTAAGTGATAATTAACTTACATTATATCCATATTTTTTAAAAAAGAACTGTTTTGGGGCCAACCCAATTGTCGGAAGTTGTTATGGCGTCCGAACACCTCCAACGTTGCTTAACGATTACTATCTAATTAAACCAAGCAACCGAGGGTTTTACACGCTCTCCAAATCACAGAAACGCTCAAGAAATTTTTGCCACGAACGGTCACCCATCCACGTGCTGTCCGCACCCGTTCTTCCTCAACTTTTTCGATAAAAGTTATCAATATTGTATTGATAATTTTAAGATTACTATTATCTTACTAAAGACCAATTAAGCCAAATGACCTGGATCACAAATAAAGAAAATTCGACCTCGATAGATTGACCCAGAGGTATTTTACTCAGAGTGAATCCAAACGGCACTAAGTCATAAATAAATATGTTTAGACAACTCACACACACTCTTCTAATCCCAAACTAAGCATTCGCTTATACTATGATCATCAGACAACTAATAAACATACATAAATACGTTTAAATACATACTTATATAGATATAAAATTAGCGTTTTCTAAAAAAAAACACAAGCTTGTAAAAGACTTCTTACGACGTCACTTAGAAATATTAAACATAGATAGGTAATGAAAACATAGGTAATGTTAAAAACGCCTCAAACCGATTATTGTCACACTGATTTTATTAGTCTACCAATGGCTGCTAGGCATACTTATATAGATATTGTAACCAGACACAGAACAAACAACCCTGCTCATCACCGAAAAGTTTGACCTGGGTTTGAATTTAACCCACGACCTTCGGTGTAGCAGTCAGGTTCACTAATCACTAGACCAACCGGCCTGTCGAATGGCTTTAAAATCAAACTTGAATGAAACGGGCTGTCAGTTAAGTCCAAGTATCCTTGTTAAAAATTCATTATCACTACACTACACACACCCTTTCTTTACTTCATTTAAACTGCGTCGCCTGCAGCAACTCCTAACTAATGACGTCACGAACCACGAAGAATATTCTAGAAAACTAACCAATATCCAATATTGCATTTCGAAACGTCTCGAGGTGGTTGACCCCGAACTCACCTTTATATTCGTGCCAGGGGATATTACAACACAAAGTGGTGTTTAATATTATTCGATAAATATTCAAATATAATATATTCTTTATAAAAAGAACCGTTAGCCATCTGGGTTTGCTAGTCTATATTATTTCTATATAAAATTTATAAAGCTGAAGAGTTTCTTTGCTTGAAAGCGCTTATCTCAGGAACTACTGGTCC
>DWJZ01005395.1:0-14105 GCA_018249125.1 Asbolis capucinus | reverse complement strand
GAATCAGAATTCGTTTTGTGTATTGACTAACAAAAGTGCTTTAACACAATCCTCTAATATACGAAATAGCATTGGAATTGGTTTTGTACCTCATTGTACCTTAAGTTAAATAAAGCCAAATAAACCCACATCTACAAACATATCGACATTTAAACACGTTGGTATTGTGGAATCTACGCCGGGACAGTGGAGCGAGAGCAGCACACGGTCCTGGCACCAAAGCGGTAGGCGTCGACACCGTGTGGTTTTAGTGGGTTCGAGACCCACATACCTGTCCCGCTTCCCGTAGTCGGATGGATGAGACGAGGGTCTTTCCCCACGTTGGTATTGTGGAATATTTTTCCTAACTACCCCCGTAAAATTTTAAGATTGTACAACCCGACACATTAATATTTATATATTTCTTTTATTGTCAACAGCGATGGAAGGCGGCGCGTGGTGCGCTCGCGACATCTCGCTGCGCGCGCAGAAGAAGTTCCTTTCGAGGGTCGGCGGTGCTGCCAGCGCGCGTGCACTCATCCTCGACGAACACGCCGCTAAACTGCTGGATCAGGTACTGTATCCTATCCTAGTAATATTATAAAGGCTAAAGTTTGTGAGACTGGATGGATGGGTTGTTGTCCTTCAGGCAAATAGTACTGATCGAATCAGATTGAAATTTGACACAGAAATAGGATCAAGTCGCGCAATAACAAAGGCCAGTTTTACAAGCTTTTATAACTTGCTGTGTATGTTTGTATGTTAGTATATTTGTTCGGGCAAATCTTCCAAACGTAATCAGACCCACTTCCTCTTAGACTACGGAGCTGAAGACAATGCATTTTTATGATAAGCATGAGCTGATAGCCATGGGCGTAAACTAGTTTTTCATAACTCGTAGCTGGCCACAACAGACTTCGTGAAGGAACACAGGATGCCGATTAATGGTATTAATTCGTCTTTGAGTACATTAAACGGAACTCAAGCGTCTAATTTTAACATATAAAAATAAATATTTTTGAACAACACACACGGTCATCTGATCCCAACCAAAGCATTATCTTGTACTATGGTGATTAGACAACTAATAAACATACATATATATATTTTAAATACATACTTATAGATATATACACCCAGACACACAAAACAAACCTGTTCATGACAGAAAAGTTGGACCTGGGTGGGAATCGAGCCCACGACCTTCGGTGTAGCATTTCCTGACAACATGTGAAACAGTTTAAAATCCCTGCATCATTGTGATTCATTATTAACATAATATTGTGTGTGGACTCGTTATTACACAAACAATACCCATACCTTGAATTCATTGGTTTGAATACTCTAGAGCCTTGTTGTCCTACTCATATACGGTATGAATATTTTATATATTCTTTAGTAATACAAGTTAATTTAAGATTATTACTAAGCAGAAACTGCTTTCCCTTCGTAAGCTCCATTTACCATAATGTAGTTATTGTGACATAACTGTAACAGTTACGAATATGGTATCGCGGATTTATTTGATGATTTGAAGATATTGATATCCTCTATAAAACTGTAGTACATCATTTTGTTTTATTGTCAACAGTTTACGCAGCGTACGCAATTTAAAGTTTTTTTGGTATTTGTTTCACACGTTGGGTTACATAATCGAAGTTTTCATACGGACCCCTAACGTTTTTGAAAATATTTTATAGCCTATGTTCATCAAAGATTATGTAGGATTCGAATGATATAAGATTTTGTCAGATCGACAGTAGTTTCGGATCCTATTCTCCTCGAAGGAATAAACAAATCTCTTTATAATATTATAATTTAACGCACCCGTACATCGTGTTCCAGTTTCTGACGGTACTTCGGGAGCGCATCGAGAAACGTGAGGCGGAGAAGTTGGTGAAACACGTGATCAAGGCCGCGGTGAAGCTGGGAGTACTGCGACGGCACGGTCAGCTGTCTGCTACCGATGAACGGGCGCTGGCTGCCTTCCGCTCCAAGTTCCACGTACGAGACTTATAATTTATTCATAAACTGACGATCTCAGTCTGGTTTTGTTAATGGGGTGAATTTTTATAATCAGGTGACTCGTCTGCTTGCAGAAAATGTATTCAATCAGAAGTAGAAATCAAAATTATGGATGGAAAGGAAGTACAATGATCAAAACGTACATAAATCATCTTTTACAACAATACAGGAAAATAAGTATAGAGTCGACAGCTGTATCCAGCGCTCGTTGCTGTATCTACTACTATCTGATCGATATTATTTTACCAAAACCTTTTCCAGAGAATTTTGAACAAAGTTACTAAAGACAACTGCTCTATTTCCTACCTTTTCAGAGTCAATAAAGGACAAACAAACTCACAAATATATAGACGTAACTTCATAAACCGACGTAAATTAATGTCCTATCGGTGTATCGATTGTTAAATTGTAATCTAGCCATGGTTAAGTCCATTTTATCCAAAAATAATTCTCCTTTTAACTTGATGTTGCTATAGAATGAAATTAATAAGTGATACATATGTTTTATTACAGACGGTGTTGATGGCCGTGGTTTCATTCTGCGAGGTAGACTTCTCTTATGACAGAGGATTCTTGCAAGATGCTCTTCGTGAGTCTCACCAGTCACTCAAGTGAGTATTTTTTCACTCTCACTTCTTATTTTCTTTCTTTAAATTCTCTCTCTTCATTCTTATATGAACTGTGCAAAAGAATAGCGTTTATTTCTAAACGCGACTTAATGGTTTTTTCAAACGATACAAGAGTGTACAAATCATTTGGAGCTGCTAAGGTTCTTTGCTTTGTAATTGTAATTGTGAATTTATTCCTTTCAGGTCAGTTGTAGAAAGACATTTATCGGATAAGTCTGTTTCACGTCTTGCTGGCGTCTTTGCGCTAGCATCTCGAGACGAATTACTGGATTCACTATTCGCCGGTCAAATTGACGAAGACGTACTAAAATTGACCAGGATGCTACGCAAGGAACTCGACCGGGGTCTCCTATAAACAACCAAACTGGGGTCTTATGTGCCGTCCTACCACAACCAAAGCTGTGTGTACCATCTTTAAATAAGTGATTAAGTCGACTGTCTTAGATTCTTGGTCTTTCGAACTCGATCTCTCGAGATTTCGCTGAACTTCGACTGTGGGATCACTTTATCGTTATCTCCACAAATGGAGATTTTGTAAGCAATTTCTGTCTTGCACGATCATGTACTGATCTTAGAGTATTAGCTTTGGCTTTGATTTCACCGAGTGCACGCATTTCTAATATAATTTGGACGTTATTGACTTTGAATGCTCTCTAGAACCTCGAAAGTAGGAGTCATTTTTCAAGACTGTTTTGAATACTCAATAGCAGCGGTTTCACCTTTCTCTATTTGGTTTATTTCGTATAAAGGCATTTCTTAAATCCTTTTAAATCGCTTTTGTTGCCTGATCTATCGAATTCAGTGATGTATTACCGCTATAAAAAGGTTTACAAATTTTCGACAACAGCGGACAGATATACAAAAGATAATATTATTAAAATTTTGATAAATATTTAACTTGAATTATTAAACTATTGAAAATGATATCAATGTCAAAGAGAATGTAATCATTAAGCAGTGTAATGAGTAAGCAGGTCATTTAATAAGTGTTATTACAGTAGATTGTAAGGAAAGTGAGCATATCGCTTAATTTTGACACTTGTAGGCAGTTTGATTTATCTTGCCTTGCGTTTGCCAGAAATGTCTTGCTGAAGAAATAACTAGTCGTGGTGGGGTCTAAAAAGTAGATTTTAAAATCGATTTTATCAACGACTTATTGATAATTGTGATTCTTGTCATGATTGCTATGGTATCGATAAAATGACAAATAATGAAGATATTGAAGAAAAAGAGAATATTGATTAATACGTCATGACAAATCTTGCCTATATTTATTGTTTTTTTTTTTATAATGAATTTTAATAGTCTTTCGTTATTGGCGCGCGTTTAATTGTAAGTGTATATTATAGAATGATAATAAAATAATTTATAATCGGATTAATGTATTATGTATTTTTTAGGGCCAGTGGTCATTACTAGAAAGGTTACCGAATTTTTTCTCAGTTTTTCTCATAGGGACTTTCTTAAGGATAAAAAAATGACGCATATTAAAAATTATCTATTCTAATTGATTCTTCAGCTAACTCTTATAGAATGACAAAAATTACATTGTGTAATATTAGTCAGTATTATTTTTTTAATAATAAGTTGATCCAGTTGCTTGCTTGCAGGTTAATACAATTTGATTAAAATACATTTCCTATTTATTTTTTGATTCCATTTTCCGATTTTAATAAAAATAACTCTAATAAATTTTAATTACTTATTGGTAAATGCCTTATTTTTTACTGAGAAGTAATTTACTTCTTATAATAATATTCACATAGTAGAAATCTAATTAAATTCAATAGTTATAAAAATGTATGTATATTACTATAACTTTTATGGTTTTCATGAATACAAAAAATATGAGTATTTATTTTGCTATAACAGGACTGTTTATTGAGAATCTATTTATGGTTTTCGTACAATTTTGAACTAATTGTTTCTAATTCAAATGACGAATATATACCTAGTAGATATAACTAAAACTAATTATTGTTTAATAATAAAAGTAATGCGGTATAAAAGTTTATGTCGAAAGAATATTATCAGAAATTAATTTTCGTCCAGAACCAATATCATATTCAATAAATTTTTGTCAAAAACCCAAATCATTGTTATGTTTTTTTCGAAAGTTAGCATATTAATAAATCAATTTCCGATGATTAGTATGAAAATAAATTAATTTTCGACAATCAGTATATTAATAAATTAATTTCCGATAATTAGAATGAAAATAAATTATTTTTCGACAATCAGTATCATAATAAATTAATTATCGACAATCAGTATCAAAATACATACATATATTAATCTTCGACAACAACTATTATACATAATAATATCTGTTTTTACAACCAATATAATCTTAAATTAATTTTAGTAAAAATTTATCTCATTGTAAACTAATTTTCAACAAATACATTAATAATTCAACTGCACATATAATTGTTCGGACCAAAAGAATATTATCTACACCTAGTTCAAGCATATCTGAACTATTTCATATCTTCTAGCATTAAATTAGCTTATAACATCGATTGATAATGTTTACACTTACATTGATATTAAAATGTATGCTCTAGAATTTGTGTGATTTTCATCAAAAAGCAAATACTTTGCATCACTAAAAATTAGATCTTTTCACTATAGAAATTATTATATCAAATATTTGTCTATAAACACTGCAGGATATTAGTATTATTTTTAAATTTGAGGTAAAATGTATAATTTGTACTTGACCGTTGTAATAATATTTATTTAAACTTGAAAATTATCATCAAATTGCAAAAGTAGCCTATACACGAAATATTATATAAATAGTTGAAAATTAATAATAACTATACGAAAACCTTTTTGATCCATGTCAAATATTTTATAATAGTTCATTTGTTTACGAGCAATAGAAGCTTAGTCGAACTAAAATCTATCAATTTGTTTGTGTGAACATACATCTATAACAAAATGTCCTAAATTGTGAACTTTTATGAAATAATTTTATTAAAGATTTATTTGATAAGAATAAGCTTTGTTTATATTTGTATGTAACAATTGAGATGTCGTTACATTAGCAAGATATAATTTCATCGCATAAAAAGTTTCTTAGCTAGATGAAATCAAAGAAACGTCCTCTACGAAGTGTAATTGACAATATGGATTGTAATAAATAACAAATTTAGTTTTTAATTTAGTGGTATTTTTGATGCTCTCTTAAGATCGATGTATTTGTATTTTTAGTCTCTCTGTTCGTCGTATTGTTTGTATTGTAGGTTTAAATGTTGGATGTAATTGAGCAATGAATAAAGATACATATATTAATTGAAGTAAATTTTCTAGATACAATTTATGTGTATTTGTGTGTCATAATTTTTAGCAATGTAATACAATTTTAAAAAGTAAGGAATAAATTTACATCAATAAGCGAGAAAATAAATAAAAATACATTAATTAAAATCAACATTTCTTACTTGACATTTTTTTGATATACAAATAATTTGTGAGTTTTTGTTACACAATTTTGTCGTATTTGTGTCCAATAAGACATTACGAGATGAATTTCGATGTTTATTATTGTTGAAAATTTGTTGTGATTTTGTTTTTAGATATAAAAATATTAATTTGTGACTTATCTGGTATGAGGGGCGTATATCCAAAACGGCTATAAAATACAAACAACGCATTTTAATTCTAAAAATCCAATTTTATAAGTCCTATTAATTCCATAATAATTTTACCAAGAAAAATAATAAATTTCAAATAACCTGTAATGTTTTGTAGTATTTTTATCGCAAACATATTCAGTAAATATTAAATTCTCATAGCCTAAGATTACAATAATTATTAATTTGTATACACGCAAAACGTCATTTAAATCTTATATTAGCACATACTATGTACTGAACACTGCAGATAGGTTAAGATAAAGTCCACTTTTAGTTGCCAGGGACTGGGCCGATCTCATACTGTAACTTCTAGGAAAGTTATCTACTGGTACCCAGAAGCAGAGTTGGTCCCAACAGTAATTATTCTCAAATTTGTTAAGCTGTGTTATATGTCATAAGATTTGATAACAAATATACAATTCGTAAGAGTTGCTTGTTTTATTTACAGATCGTATATCGTCAGTATTTAGTAACTATACTTTGTCCTCCATTAGAAAATAATTTTTAACATACAAACATTTCAAGACAACGCCATCTAGCGTCATGTTAGGCAACCTACTGCTGCTCTCAGTAGTTGATGGTTACACAAATTGTTGCATATTATTTTATATATACATGTTCTTTGAATCTCTAGTCATGGTTACAACCCATTGATGGCCCACAAGTGGGCACAGATTTCTCTTTAGGTTTCCTCAGTAGGAAGCTTAGAATATACTCCATCCCGCTACTACAATGTTCATTTTTAGAGGGTTTGTGGCCAACCCAAGAAGCGAAAATTTATACTTGCATATACGTTTCACATGTATATGTAAATTATATAACATATATATGTATATGTAAATTCGATTTTATATATAAATTTTGTTAATATGTATATATTTTATATATGTCTATTTATGTATGTATATTTAAGGTATCTTATGTAATTATATAAATAACGACATTTAAAGATTTTCCTATTCTTAGTTTGACACCTGCCTTGAATTATCTCTCCTTCACCATGGGTTGACTGGCAGAGAATGCTATTAGGCATTAAGTCCGTCTTTTGTTAAGAACTGTGTATAGGCTTTTAAACAAATAAAGAATTGTCCTTCAAAGCACGGAAGCGGTAAAGATATTTGCCACTAGTCACACATCATGATACGATAGAATCAGAATTCTGTCTCTCGTAACACTGATGTCACGAGAGTAGACAAAATATCACAAAGACATTTTATCTGACACAAATTCCTATCCCGGTCGGAAGTCGAACCCGGAACCTGTCGCATCACAGAGTGGCTACTAACTAAAGTACAGGTTTGTTCGAATAAATAAAACACACAATTGTGAAAGCACCAGTCAATAATTTATTCACTAAAACCCTTACTATACAATCTGATTTCGGTGATATTGAGTGTTCATACTAAAGTGCTGGAGATGCAAACACAGACATTTTTTAATAATTTTCAAGATTACATTCGATTTTTAACATTAATACTGAAAATACAATAGCTATTCACTTTCACTACTTTAAACTAATTCCAATAATGTAAAATAAAAAAAAAATCGCAAATAAACCGATAATCTGAAAATAACGAATAAAAAAAAATGACTCCATTACTCAACAAGAATCACCAACTTTTTAGATACCTGTAAAAATATTTTTACAAATTACCTTAAAAAATATGGTAAGAAAAATTAAAAAAAAAAATAATAAACGGACAATACCGCTCCCAACAATAAGGCCGCCTTTTCATTCTTGTCATACTTGTGTATTTTTAAGTATAAAGTATATTGTAATGTGGTGTTAAAATACTTCGTAAAGCCAGAAGCCAAATATTACATGAATTTCCGTAGTAGCTTTTACCGGATTATTCGCGATCGTCATAAAATTTCATTGCCATCAAAATAATCGAACGGAACACGTCTTTCATTCACGACAGGTCACCTTAAATCCTTGGAGAATTTGTTGTCAGATGCATTACACAATTGAATTTTAAGAGATGTTTGCTTATGTTATATTTTCTAATGATTATATAAATTTCAGGGAGTATTATTTTAAATTCAACCTTGATACTGAATCAAAACTTAAAAAAGATGACTAGTTAAAATGAAAGAGCCTAATCTAACGAAATACAATATGCTTCGATGATTATTTACAAATCGTATCTTGGAATGTTCAAGTATGGAGACTTTTTGTTGAGTTAATTTTTTATTTACTTTACGTACATTTATACTTAATTATAATAAAGATAGTATTTTTTTAAATGGCCATGAAGCCTTTTTTTTGTCTTTGGCTGAGCAGGTACATACGCCAATGCCATTATTTAGAAAAAAAAAAACTCGGTTTTATGCAGATGACAGAATCGTTTTATTTTTGCATATTGTTTTTTATTTTTTATGTTGTTTATTACTCCTTTTCCGTTATATACATGTTCCTGGATATTATTGCAATAATCTCAGGAACAATAATAAACAGAAAAAATATCTTTACAAAGACGAGTAACTACACCTATACGCGGTGCAAATTAGACCTGTATGTTTTCAATACAAAATTGACAAGTATTTATGGAAAAAAATTCTGGTCGAATTTACATCCAAGTATAAATGTATTGCAATATATAAGTGTATTTCAAAGGTTTATCAATTTATTAATTTTTTATGAATGACTCTTATGTTATTACAAAGTCATATTAAATATTATTTTTATTATCTACCGATTTTTTTTATTTTAATCCCTTCTATATCTGCGCCCTAGATACACGATATATTTGAATATAGAATGAGACGAATGGGATAACAGTTAAAGCGCCATCTATCGAGATACTTGCAACACTAGGAAGGTACAAGTGACTATAAAGCTCGAAGCTTTTCAAAGGAGCTTTCACTAAGAATTTATATTACACCTACAGAGGGTACTACATTTAGTATAAAATAGATTTAATTTTATTTCTCTAACCTAAAACTATCAATAGGTAGTGACACCCACATAATGTTTCACAAAATGAGTATTGTAGTTAATAAATGAAATTATTATTCAATTTTATTCCGAATTCAAAGTTTTAACAACAATTTTACATTCATTAATAAAAAGTATTTTAAAATCATTTAATAGGTACTTTTTGCGGTAAAGTTAAAATACGAACATAAGAATAAAATTAACAAATGAATTGAAATGACTCGTAAAGCGTATTTTGTAATACGAGTTTGAATAACAACATAGATTTTACAAATACAGAAAATATATTGAACAACAAAATATTATAGTAATGGCGGCAAGGCGACCCAACTGCTTTGTATGAACGGAGTAAACAAGAGTAGAGTAACTTAATACCACACGCACACTACCACCAGTATCACCTACATCTATATAAATATCATTATTTCGAAAATCATTAACCATCACATATCAATAGCAATAATTATGCAATTGTTAAATTATTGTTATTAGATTATTTCGAGTTTACTTATACATATGAGAGTTTACAAACTACATTTCTTTAATTTTAAAAATAATAGATTTGGGACAACCCTTAGCAAGTCTCGGTGGCCATCTATTCAAGGTCGCTCGACAGTTACCCTACTATGGGTTCACTATGATACAAACGACCGCACCGCATACGCCTACGATCGGCCGCTCGTTGTCACCCTTGGAACTCTATCAATAGATATTCATACAAAGCAGTTTGCGCAAGTCGCAGTCGCGTCGCCCAGGCTACAGAATGGCACTTACATTAAGGAGTAGATAAAATAGTCGCTAATATGAGTTTACTTTACAGAGACGATTTCTAACTTAATATTATTATATTTTATATTAATGATATTTTATGTCAAAGAAAAAATTAAATACACATTAATATACATAGGGTTATCCGAATATTCTGGGGTTAAACAGTTCAATTAAAAAATACGAAATAACCCGAACTCAAAAGTGCTTAATATCAATACTAAAAGTTGATAAATAAGTCAGTTAAAAATGAAGTTACACATATTTCTTACGAAATGCAATCAAATTTCATGTAATGTAATACACGTATTACATTTAGATATGTGAATTAAAGTTACAAATTTATAAAAAGATTTTTTACTGCACTTTAGAACTGTAATCAAACCCTGCCCTCTCAATACTACGGTTTGTCAAGATCGTTACTAAGTACCAACATTAGGTGTTTTTCTTTTACTAATTATACTAAAATAAACAAATAATCTTGGTGAATTATATTAAAAATAATCTATACGGTTTACAAGAAGATTATTCAATTCGCAATACTTTTATTATTGTTATAATATCAGCAAAAAAAAATCAATTCCTTCTTATTGTAAAAACTGGACAAAATTGAAAATCTTATTTTCTTTTTTCTTTATTATTCTATTTTAATTAATTGTCTTAGTTTTAAATCTAAATATAAATAAAAGTATTGCTCATTGTGAAACTGCAAAAATATATTTCGTACAGGCCGCAAAGTATTTTTACTTACAGCACTTTCCAGTAACTAATTTTCACAATAACAAAATTAACGATAATTATTATTGTGTGTACTTGGTTAAAAATATATAATTACTTTATGAATTACTTATTAAATTATATTGAAGTTGATAATTAACGGCTTAGCATACAAAATACTTTCTGTTTTTATGACAGAGCTACAATATACATACATTTTATTGTGCGGATATATTGTAAATCTATAATTTTACATTTATCGCACATTACGTTGTCTACGTTTGCAAACTTAATACGAGTATCATTTGTTTGCTTTAAAAAATAAATTTATCTATCTAATACAAAATATTTTATTTTCCCATTACCGATCACTAAATCAAACTTTGGACTTCGGCTTAAAAGTAATTGAATCACCCGCGTAGTACAGCCCCAAGTCGTTTTAGTAAATTAAGCAAACGTTTTTCACTGCAGTGAATAAATAATGAATTATTTATTTATTATTCACCCAAGTAAAATATTTACTCATATTGTTATGTGCAAGACAATATTTCTGCCCCCGAAATAATTTATCAGATAACATATTCGTAATTTTAAAAACAGTTGGATTTTTATTTTTTTAATTACTTGCCAAGCAACAATTAATCTATTTAAAAAAATACGACAATATTAATTTTAAGACGACCACATTTCACAATAATAAAACAAGTCTACATAGCTAATTAATTATTAAGATTAAATATTAATTATTTTCAGAAACTTTTACTAAGGGGGGAGTTCGTTTTAGGAGGGGAATATTGATACTGCATTAAAAAAATAAACAGTGCTTCGAAAGCATATTATGTAAATTGAAATTAATTATTCACAGTTTTAATTATTATAAACAGGTATACCTGTACATATTATGGAGATTCAAAAACTTTAGACAGTTCCTTTTCTGTTAGCGTTTATGTAAAACGCGAGTTCAAAATGTATGAATGACAGTTAACGTGGAAAATCTAACGCCATGTTTTTTTTCAACTGTCATTCCCATTTTCAGTACCGTTTGACGTAAACCCTAACTTAAACGAGATATGTCTAGGGGGCTGGTAAGATTGAGATATATTATTTGATTATTATAATTTTACTCTTTACTAAAATCAATACTAAATGTATCATAACCACGGGGTAGTCACGGCGTACTAACTTTGGTTAATGTCATATTCCATGCATTCGAGCGTGAAGCTGTCGATGTGCGCTGTAAGTAAAAAAACCAAGTTTTCAACCCAACCCAAATCTTTAATAGCAGTTTTAAATTATCATTTAAAACAGTTTTTGGGTTCTGTTGAAATCTTTAACTTTTTTACTTACGGCATTTTACTTATGCTTTCTTACGTCGTTCTATGTGTGCGTGAGGGGTCGGAGAGCGAGGAGCGGGGTGGTGCGGGGTGCGGTAGGGGGTTCACTCGCGGAGTTTGTGCCAGTCGGCGATCTGACGGCGTGGCGCGGCCTGCACCTCGTGCCAGTGGTGGCGCGCGCTGCCAGCGCCTTCGGCACCCAGCTCCAGCCGACCAATGACCTGTGCAGATTGGTATGTTATTGTTATTTATTTGTCATGTTGTAAGAATACACTAGTTAAGAGGTTCCGGGTTTGTTGATGGCAATTCATCACTCATGGCGTTAGCAAAGCCAAGGATTTCAATGCATTACCTGACAAGGAGCAAGTGATAGACCTGCTTCATTAAGTGGGGAAGTCGAAAAAGGAAAGGAAGTAGTATATCGTGGTTGCAATGGAAGTCAATGACGACACGAAGAATCCAAAACGCACCAAGAAATGGTCGGACTATTGAAGCGGAGGTTCATGGTTCGAACCCCAAGTTTTATGTTGGTTTTTATAGTTTATAATTTTATACAGAATGGAAATTTTTAGATTAATCTGGACGAAATAGAACTGAAAGAACAAGATAGAAAATTGGAAAAGTTTGAGCGGGATAGAAATTAAAAAATAGAATTTCTAGAACTTTCTGGGCGCAGTGGACATGAAAACACAGGACAGAAAATGTGTGAGCAGAGTAGAAGAAATTTAAAAACAAAACTTCTAGATAATTCTGGAAAGTACAGGAAAGCAAAAGTGTGGGCAGGATAGAAGAAATTTGAAAAATGTTTGAATTTTGAATGTTCCTTCAAAATTAGGGGTATATAAGGCGGTCGGAGATACGGAACGGGCAGTTCAGTTTCGGAAATAAATCCGGAAAGAAGAGCGAAGTAACGTTAAGTTAGAAGTGATTAGTGCTATTAGTGTACGGTGACGCGAGTGTTGTATCGCTAGTAAAGTGCGCGAGCATGGCGAAATTAGTGTAGAGACGTTGGTGCCTGTGGCTACCTCTGAGATTTTAAAATAAAGAGACCATCTACACACACCGGCCTTATTCCTTTCCTATCCCCAACCCACTGTCGTAACAATATTATTAACGAAAAAAAAATTAAATAATTTTGATCCAACGAAACGACCCAAAAAGATTTATGTGAAATTTTAGGTCTACCGATTTGTCTTTTTTGACGGACAAAAGTTGAAAAAATATTATTCAATGGCAGATAGGCATTGCATTCTAGCAATAACCACAGAGTCTTAAGAATAACATAAATCTGTTAAATGTTAAAGGACTGTTTATATTGACCACTTGAATCTACATTAGCGGCCAACATCCGCCTCACTTTGATGGAATAAAAAGGAATGTCTACAAAGAATTGCCCGTTTTAATAGGTCTCACCTGAAATTAACTCAAATTTAAAACTACTTAAATGATAGTAATACTTATAGCATACTACTAGGAGCATTAAAAAACTTAAAAACAAAAAAAATCTTAGTCTTGTAGTCCCGAGAATTCCCGAGATTTTGTAGATAGTCTCATATCCCGAGGCTTGAAACTCTCGGGAATTCCCAAGCCCCAGTGCATATTGATGTCACAGCGTACGCGACATAAAGATTTTATTTGGCATTTTTTCACATGTTGCGTTACATTACCGAAGTATTCATACGGACCCTTAACGTTTCTGAAAGTATTTCATAGCCTATGTTCATCAGGGATAATGTAGGATTCTAATAGTAAAATAATATTTCAAATCAGCCCAGTACTTTCGGAGCCTATTCTCCTCAAACAAACAAACAAATCTTTGCTCTTAGTAGTACTTTATAATAGATGACAAAAAAAAGCTATCCCATATATTTCAGTATACGTATTAAAATTGTTTATATTAAACAGTAATATAGTTGATAATAAAAATCAAAACTGGTTATTTTAAATGGAGTTTTAAGAGAGTGTAATCGTTGTGTTGCATATTGATTAGTAATGCAAAATTTAGCTTCGACTTTGTACATGTGCCGTGAAGGAATACTTCATAATTCAATAAGATTATACCCGGCGGTAG
>DWJZ01005394.1:0-14107 GCA_018249125.1 Asbolis capucinus | reverse complement strand
ATTCATGAACTTTAAAATTGGTTACTGGTTTAAAATCCATAACCAAATCCACGGTATTGCCTAAAGTCTCGGTAGACAATTCTTATCTTACTGGACATCGGCTTTGCTAGAATATTATTATTTATTAGAATAATTATGTTCATTTAAATAACACAATTAGATTTTTTTTTATATTTAGCAAAAATCCTAGCAATAACAGTCTTAAAACCTTCTTTCAGTTACATCGCTCCCATAGATCACGAGGTAAGAACCGAGCGCACAGAACGGAATTACGCTTGCAAGGATAACGCGGAGTCAGACAGATCTGACTCCAGCTGCTTTTTGACCTGTGAGTCCCTCACGTCACCTAATACGCGGAATAAGTCAATGAAACAAAAAGAGTTTGAAACGCGGAAAATATGCTGGATATATCGACTTTTATAGGCTTATTTCTGTTCCAGAATGCGATAATTACAGCTTTTTTATGTCTTTTTAAATGTAATCTTCATCCATCTTCCTAGCCTCTTATTACGGTATCTTGATCTAAAAAATCTATAATTTAATCTTCCATATCACTCACGGTATTTGGTTTAAAATCGCGTGTAAATTTAGCAATTTGATTTTTATTTTTTAATTACATTATCACCTCACATTGTGGAAGGACACCTGAACCCAGTAGTGGGACAGTTATGGGTTTCAATGATGATAAAAAACTAGCATCTACATATAAGAAAATGGAAAAAGAAGACTTAGGGAAAGTGGAGATTATATTTAAAAGCACATGATATTTTAGAAAAAGAAACGAGAACAAACACGTAAAGAATGCTTAGAGAAAGAACACATAAATTGACGTCATGAGTGTGACTGCTGATTTTACCACATTCCTGGTTTTGATCTTGATACTCTGTTTCTTTGACAACTTCTGCGTTCAAAATGCTTTATGTGAAGCTTTATCACTTAAAGCTAAATGAAATGATGACCCTAGTCTTCTTTCAGCGGGCTCGTCGTACGGCAATGAAAGTGTAGAAATGTCACCATCACTCAAAAATAACGCTTCGGTAGACTCAAAATTTCTAAATTCACAATACTTGGAGACTGCTACCTCGAAAATAGTTGGCAGTGATGGCGATTGGCTACATTTGGATAAATGCAGTGTAAGGCTGTTCGTTCCTGAAGGTGTTGTTGATAAAGGAGAGGAGTTGTTTTCGGTGGAGGTTACTGATGAGGAATGGAATCGACCGTTGCTTCAAGAGGGTAAGTGGTTTTAGAAACTCAAATTAGTTCATACTAGGGTCCGCCCGTGGCTGCGACCGCGTGTTTTATTGATGAAAAATAGTCAATGTGTTATTCCAGAACATCCATCTATCTATCTATCCATCCTCACAAATCCATCTATCCATTCACCCTCACAAATCTTTGCATGTACAATATTAGTAGGACTAAAAAATAAACCCCTCTGCGTCTCTCTCTGTTTGCAATAAACTCAATTGGTTTTCACCAATAGATTCAAGACCCAGGTTTCAGTGTATCATTTGTTAAGGTTGTATGTAGACTATAATTTGGAATATGATGATTATTTGGATAGGAAATTCAGGTAAAATCGAACTATCCATAATATACCACGTGAGTATTGCCGCGGGTGGACCCTAGTAACAATAAAATAGTTTCCCAGCGCACATTACGTCGAAAAAGCGTATTTCCTTTCTTATTGAGTTACAATTATCTCAGTTATATACATAGATGACAGTTGCTAACTAACTACCTACTGCTAACAAACTAATATACAAACATATACTGCAAGTTAAATAAAAGCTTGTAAATACGTTTTACAAATAACCTTAATAGTAAAATAACTATTGATAAAGAAATAAAAGTATATATATATATATATATATATGTATAGTCATCTTTTGAAATATGCCATGCCTATTGCATGGCATATGCACAATACTACTATTGACCCAAAATACGAAATAGAAACAGGTGACCTAGATTGCAAATGTCAAAGCCGGTTGCAGACTGAAACTAAAATTATTTTAGTCTTAGTGTAACGGAACTACAAAATCGAATCCCGTTTCTAAAGCATAATACTCTAAATGTAAAGTTATTTCAAATACAAATTAAATTAAATTGCTTGAAATAGAAACTAATTGATTCTCTATAGTCAATTCCACTTTAGCTTAAGCTACCACAAGTCGCATCAGCTGTTCCATTCGCACGAACGTTTGAACATCGGAAATAGAAATGGCCTGTATTTTTCTTTCTCAGGTGAAACGCAGCTAAGCCCGGTCGTGAGATGTGGCCCGAAAAACTTTCATTTCCGCAAAGGAGTGGTCCTATGCTTCCCGCATTGTGCATCCCTAAAAAATAGCAGTTGGAGACTATCGATCCACCAGAAGCCAGAAGAAATAAATTCGAGAGAGTGGAGAAAAGTTCTAACTTTAGGGCAGGAGACACCTGGCACTCCTGTTTTTGCACAGATCGACCCCGCCAAAGTTTACCTCGTGTGTGAATTCTTGAGCGACTTTGTCTTAATCGGAAGAAGTTTTAATGGCCTCGATGGAAAGTCGCTGAAGATAGCTCTTTTCCTTACCAAAAATTCAGAAGAAGGCTTCTATGGAATTAACGTACACGTTTTCAACGATACTCCTTACTCTTTCTATGTTTGTTCAGAGACCGAGAAACGGTCGGGTGGAGTTTTGCTTTGCGAGCCGAAAACGATCTGCTTTCAAGAGAATTGCTCCGATTTGTGTTATAATATACGAGACGTGGGTACTGGTTGGAAAGTGCATTCCGGTGGGAAATATCAGGAGTTGCCGTATTCTCAAGTTTGGAATATGTCTATCGGGTCGTTGCACTCAACTTTCGTTTTACAGCAGATCGACGCAATTAACTGTTTGGAACTCAATTTAACTGCGTATCAAAAGCAGAAGCAGACGAACTCGGTTAGTTTTAATGTTAAAACAAACGATTTTAATTCGAATTTCAGCTGTAATAAACGATTTAGTTATTCGGGCGTCGAAATGGGTTACGGTTTTAATATCCTCGAGAATCCGTTCAATTACTCGTCGCTGTCCAAAAAGGAGGGTCGGTACGACTTCGTTTACAGGAACGGAATGGTCAGGAGTAATTTTAACTTGGACAATAACTACTACAGAATCAACGCATTGACTAAATCTGATAGGATAATTCTTTGTAAGCTTTTAGACACTCAGACCCCGAAAGGAAATGATTGGAGGTTACTCGCGGAGAAGTTAAAGATAACGTCTTATTACTATTACTTCTCCAATACTTGTTCTCCGACGGAGAATATTTTGAATCTGTGGATTTGTAGGAACAATGAGTCGAATATGTTAGTAAGTTTGTCGAGGATTTTCAGGGAGATGTCAAGAATTGATTGTGCTACTGTTGTTGAAAGGCGATGTTTTCCAAATTAGACTGACAGTATTGAACAATTCGCTCGTAGTGCGCCGCAAATTATTTTGAAACCATTCCTTTAAAAAAAATCTATAAATTTATATTCTTGTTTGCTTTTATTAGCGTAAAACAATAATTTAATACGGCGTGATAATTTAGCAAGTAGATTTTTATAGTTTTATGCAATTATTTCACACATCGTATTATTGCAGATATTATCTTTATTTTTATAGCAACTGCAAATAAAACTAGGCATATATTGTGTAATTTTTTTGCGATACAATAAGTAATAAATATATGTATACGCTTTGTAGTTAAGTTAATAGACAGACACAGAAATTTTAGAAAAGACACAAATTATGAAGTTGTTAGATTAATTTCACTTTCCAACTCGTTGTATAAAATTTAATTTGAAATTTTTGAGGAATGTATTTAGGCCTACTTATGTTAAAATTATTTAACTGTCTGTATAAAGCTTTATTATAAGATGAAATATTTAGTGCATAATAAAATTGATGAGTTTGTTTTAAAAACATTAGTCATATTATTATTTATAAGAACCAAATAGAAATGGTATGTAATGTTTGAGTAAGGAATATAAAAATCGATTTTAGTAGTGATTTTAAATTTTTGAAATAAATATTTTAAAAATGCGTTTGATATTTATTTTTAATTTAATATAGAACATTTATGATTCCCCAATTGGAGCAGCGTGGTGGAGTATGGACTAGGCCTCCTCGGTATGAGAGGAGCAGATCCGTGCTAAGTAGTGGTGGGGAACTGGGCTATGAGCTACTGCCCTAGTCCTGATACTCCTTCAGCCACTCATGTAAAAACTAGTGAACACGGATCAATGGAATTCAGCACAAGGATAGATTAAGGAATGGAATAACACATAGATAATTTTTTATCAATATTCCACGCGGGCAAAACTGCAGGCGGACCCCAATGATAAATAAAGCTGTCTGCTAAGCCGGTATTTGATTTCCAGTAGAAACTTTTCCTGTGATGGAATCTTTCTGTGATTGTCTAAAAAACGACTAATTGATTTTATCTGTGTATTTAAAAATATAAAAGTACGAGTATATCAGGATATTTGATCACCATAGTACAAGTTACACAGCAATGAATTCAATGGGTGGACGTGCTACGAGGCTTACTTCTTGGTGACCCTAAGTTCGTTGAAACCAACGAAGAAAAAAGCTAATGCTTAATTTGTGATGTGATGGCCGTATCTTAAGAAGATAAAGTAATGGTTGCCAGGAATATTACTAACAATAAAGGCATAACTTGCCATTTCAGAAATGGCCAAAGATCCAAATAAACAAGTTATAGTCATGAATGTTCCATTGATAAGTATGTTATTTGTTTGACACAAAAATGTTTTCCTGGATGTCGGGATTGGGTAATTAAGGAAACGACGACGATAAAAATAAATTAATGTCTAAGGATAACTCACACACGGCCATTTGATCCCAAACGAAGCATTAGCTTGATCAGATAACTGATAAATATACTTAAATATTTATTAATACTTATATAGATATTTTTATTACACCCAGGCACAGAACAAAGAGGCTACAGAAGGCCTCCGACATAGCTTAACGATTGCTATCATTAACAACCGGGAATGACGGCTTTACGTGCCCTCCCATGCACGGAAGCGTTCATGTTTTTTTTCCACTAGCGGTCACCCATCACCCTACATCATCATCATCGTTGCATAGCTTTTGTTCTTAACGCCCATGTATACTCGATCCAAATTTCAGATCGAATTAATACCGAGTATCTGTCCATTTTTATGGATAAAAAGTCATTGAGTAATAAGAGAAACGCGCTTTTATCTGTAGCAACCTGCAGGTTAAAAAAATGTCGGGTACAAGGTGAAACTCGAAACCGTAATAAAATATTCACAATTCCAACCACAAGTGACCTATAACATGGGACTCTTTAAAAAGAGTGTTTAATCATTTCCTTCAAGGCCGGCAACGCACCTGCGGCTCTCCGGATGTAGCACGTGGGCCGTAAGCCTGTTTGTTCGCCTCTGATATAAAAAAAAATCGAATGACGTGAATATAGATTCACTATAATTTGGGCAGTAGGACACGACAAGGTATGCGTTCCTCCGCGTTCCATGACCCAAATACTAGTTAGGTATCAAGTATTTACGTTAGGGTTGAACAGGCGCGGCGATTGCATTGTTTAATAATTGAGACCATGTTCCGACATTACGCCGTATTGAGGCTACAAGTCATTAGAGATGAGAGATACATAATGTTAAAAAGAATTTGTTTTTGATTTCTCTTAACCAAGAAATTAGAAATTGACAAGGGAACAACAATAAAAATGAAATGTTTACACTACAGAAAAACATGTAACACAATGTTAATATACACTGTAACATTTAGCCATTATTTAGTAACTTGCCTGGCTCGGTGTTTTCTGGTGGGGCTAGATTGTTTTGTTTATATCGTCTTATATTTACTTGGCCAAAACGTATTTGTGATGTTCTAATTGCTTTTAATTCGCCTTTATCATAATCTACGGACACTGATAGGTGCATTGAATCTGTGAAATGTCGCGATGGTCTACTGCTCTGATTGCATGAGTTTGCATCTTCAGTCCATCCGTAATTATGGAAGTTCTAAAAGTATTCGCAATAAAATATATTTTAATTAGTAAAGATACGATAAGGAGGAAAATTATGGAATACTGGAATTAGAACTGAATTGTAACGGGACAGGTTTCTTAAAATTTGTTTCTTTTAAAAAAGCCTTTAATCTATCACTTGTACCAAACGGTACAATTTCAGGCGTTTTCTTGCGTTTTATTAAGAAATCCCTTAATAAAGATAAGGGTGTTCCGAGCACTCGAACCCCGGAGCGCCAGGAACTGCCAGTATTAAATATTTCTGTTCATCATTCTTGTGTTTCATATTTTGTGAGCAATCGCAAAAATTACGAAACATTTTGTGACGTCACAAGGTCGGGGTCGTATATTAAAAAAACAAATACACCTACAAAACCCATATAACTTCATCATATTAACTTCCATTCACTTTACGTTAGGTTCAGGTCTCCTCGTACAGTCTCCAATGCCATAGTAACCAGTTTTTTTTTTATTTAAATAAAATAAAAATGCTTGACATTGATTCCACCTGATGGAACGTGGTGATGATGTCTAAGATATTTGGCGCACTAACATAGTAAATGCCTATTCACTCTTCTTTTGAAGACTCGCACATAATACGTTGAGGGGAACAGCAAGACAGGCAAGTTATCCATACCTTTGATTCACCGAAGCAAGTTTTAATTCATATCTAGTTTGCAGATAACTTTGAATTATTAGAAATGCACGCAGGAATACAACTTTAACACCACTGTCACTGCTTACAACAACCAACAATACCTATTCTTACTTCTAGGTGCGCCAATTTACGTCCTCACCAACAAACGCCTCTTTCATTTCATTTAAATAAATCCATAAACGTCGTCGTGTTTTACACCAACCAAGCATTTGAAGATAAAAGAAAAAAGCGTAAAAATAGGCGCAATTACAAGCTACACGCTAAAGGTTGGTTAAAAGATAGCCCGAGGCACAAACTGGAGGGCTCGCGAGCTGAGCGCACTCCAATTAGAGAGAGAGTGTTGTCGAATGTCGCCGCCGAGTGTTTGCAGCTGGATACCGTGCAACTAGTGAACGGGGATAGGTAATTTGACAGTCAAATAAAAAGTATCCAGATCATGTTTGGCTTCGTTGAGGTTGGAGACGTAGGTGTAAAAGTTCTTCAGTAATTACTAAAGCAGCAGTGATAGCCTGTGAACTTGGAACGAGTCAAACCTCACACGTGTAATTTTAAAGTTATGTGTGTATCATTTTGATTATCACCTACTACGGTGAAGGGAAACATCGTGAGAAAACCTGTACCCCTGAGATTTTCGTTCTCAACCCTGTGTAAAGTCCACTATGTATTAAGCTATATTAAATTAGACTGTGGCTAGTACATCTCACATTATTGAAGGAGTTCCGAGACCAGTAATGACTGCAATTATGAAAGACTGAAGCGAAAAAAGAAGTGAAAGAAGCGTTACAAACACCTACTCGTTGTTGACTGGGACGGAAATGACGAATCTTTCACCATGTTTTCGACACCAGTTGTAATCAACTCAACATCAATAGAACCTAACATATATTTTATTACTAACATCATCGCAGATACATAATATTTTTAATGCAAACGGGCACTTACAATTACACGGGACATATTTATGTATGTTTTATTATGCACACACATACTAATACTATGTGAACGCGTGTGGAAACACAACACACGGGCTAGATATCGCACTGCGGAATCGAAACTGGTGTGCTGTGTGGGTCGACGTTAGGAGGACTAATTGGTTAGAATGGAACACCTTAACTGAAGGTTAATTTAGGTTAAAGAATAGTTCTCCTTTGATCAAAGTATTCCCTAAACCTATCCCCAGCCATTTCCACGTCAGTACATAACAAGTCGACCGCTAGAATAGGCACTTTATTTCCTTCGTTCCACATCAGCGGTATCTCCACCATCTTTGATCTCACATTCTTTGACAGGAAATCCTGTGAGTCAAGCGGGAAATTGTTTACGAGTTACCCGAGAGGCTCAACTCTCAATTAAGCGGTATTTAGCAACGGCGGAATCTTTTCCGAGTGCCCTATAACTTGAGCACTTTATTTCGAAAGAGATTTATTACGGGGTCTCGGCATTACTTTGGAGAATAGTGAAATTGGTTTCAAGTTTAGGAATATAACAATTTAGAATAAATTCTCGAATATAATTATGTTTTTGTATTGTATAAAGTCATTGATTAAGTAGTTACATATTTTTACAAGCTTTTATTTAACTTGCAGTGTATGTTTGTCTATTAGTATGTTAGCATATTTGTTTGTTAAGTGTTCGGGTCAAATCTTAGTTTTATTAGATCTACGTCCTCTTACACTACTGAGCTGAAATTTTGCATAAACCTTCCATCCTGATGACTATGCATTTTATGACAAGTACCATACCACGTTCAGGATTGGCTGTAGACAAAGGAACTCCTCAACTTTAAGTGTTTCTTCGTAAATATCAGGGCTTAATTCAGCTTGTGTTTCTAAATATTTTAATAAATCTTCTTTTTGAACTATTTTAATAGATAGCCATCAAATTGGAACACACGGGTAGCTTTCTTCTTTAAAATATGATATGCGTTTTAGATCTTATTGCATAGTTTTCTGGGAAAATAGGGCATACTCATGCTGTTAAAATATTAATATAAAATACGGCTGTTTTGAAATTTACGTATACAAAACTCCTTATTTCACCTCCTTGTTATTCTTTGTTGAAGGTCAAAAAAAATATATTATCACATAAATACATATATGTAAGCTAAGATTGTTGGTCACAATTGATCAAATTTGGTTGAAGTGGCCTTGGGATTTATGTCCCTTACTGTCTATTCAAAGAATAATGTAAGATTGAACAGAAACTGAAGAATCAGCAACCTTAAGCACCATTTGAAATACTGCACATTCAATTTATAGATTACCTATTCTTTTAAAATTTTTATAAAAAAAAAATAATTTATTAAATTCTTTATTTATTTAATTATTTATTTCTTTATTATTTATTAAATTATTTATTTAATTCTTTAGTTTTAAAATTAAATTTAAAAATGAGACTATACCTACAAATCTTTGCCCAAAATAAACAATTTTTTAATCGTTTTGTAAACTAGACTAAAAACCGGTACAAATGAACCCCGCAGCTACTAAAAACATTTCACTTAAAAAATAAATACCAATATTACTTCTGCGCTTCCGAAGTGATTTACTATTCTTAACAACCACTTTGCTATAAGCGCCAACAAGATTTGTTAAGGCATACTAAAACAAACGATATCCACGCGAGCGGCACAAAAGATAACAAAGTGTGCTTTTAACACACTCGTTCCGTTAAGGAGTTCTTTTGTGTGAGATGGCACTGATTTATATCACTCATCAGATCGGTGATGCGTGAGTGATGCGAGGTGACGGCCTTACGCTTGTCGATAGTTAAAGCTATAATATATTGCTGATGTTAAAGATAAGAAAATTCTTTTAAAAAATATATCCCAATAAATAGGCATAGTGTACTCATCATTACTCTGACTCTCTGCTCCAATAGTAAAGGAAGTCGTCTACTTTTCGACCGCTCTCACTATTTCTTATCTCAATCAGTTCGACCCAGTGTCGTGAAGATGATCTTGAGGTAGCAAAAACTTGGTACGGCTCTGGTAATTCTCTTCTGAGTCTCCTGCTTGTGGAATTACGTGAACATTGCGTAAAAGAACACCATGTAGACTAGTTGAGTTAGACTTGAAATTTATTCTTGAAAATAAATGCGTTTGTGTATGAGTATAAATATCTGTTTCCGCTCGAGTATTAGAAGGCGGCTTCAAGACAAGAGTGAACAGCATTCTTCTGAGTTAATGGGCTTTACCATCTAAGACTAAATCGCCACCTACCAGTAGGTGGGTGTAGTCAAGCATTAACTTATAATATGTAAAAAAAATACGACCTAGTTTGACTTTGAGTTTATAGCTAAAACATATCTAAAGCTTATCAATGGCAGTGGATAGTATTCTTTAGATATGAATGATGTACAAAGTTCGTTCTAGCGGAACTTAGTTGACACCTTTTACTCTCCTGTTTTGTTACCCTCTAACACGTTTCCTTCCTTCCTTGTTGGGTTTCTTACTAATATGGACTTGTCCACGATATATTTATAGCTTATTACACATTTTTCTGGTACAATTGATATGGGTCGGAGCAAAATCCAGATCAATTTTGCACTGGGTATAATTTTTCCCGTGGAACAATTTTCATCTCCTACTTCATCGTCTCCGTTGGCTAAAATTTCAAAAACGCAAAAAATTTCAAAAATTATATCATGTATTTATTTATCTTCAAATGGTTACTAAAACTTCAAATGCTTCTTAATAATCTTAATTCGTTAATGATAAGTATCCATAAAACCTTTCATGCCCTATTTCAAAAAATTTTTGAAATAAAAATGAGCTAAAGTTAGCTTAAGTTTTATTCTACTTTTGTACCAATTTTCATATAAAAAGGTACAGTAGTTTAGGTGTGGAAAGGTAACATATAGAGTTTCACATTTATAATATTACTAGGGCCCGCCGGCAGTTTTGCCTGCGTGTAATTGTTATTAAAAAATAGTTTATGTATTATTCCAGACGATGAACTATCCTTGTGATAAAATTCATTAAAATCCGTTCATTATTTTTTGCATAAACGACCATCCATCTTCGCAATCTTTCATATTTATAACATTATTAGGTTTGACATTACACTGGCATTTACTAAGATTGATTTTGAACGGCAAATGACGATTGGTTCTAGACATAAAGTCTAGACTTTATCTGCAAGTTATGTTTGGCAATTCCCAACAATACACCGGCCGATCCTTATGCAAATTGAACCCTTAACTTGCACTCACTTCGGTTTAATCGCTCGAATTTCCTCAAACTTCTCAGTAACTTCGGAAATCGAAGGGTGAATAAATTTAAGAAGCTCTTAACAGCGTACTTAGTGGGTGCCAAAAACTTTATGTTTACGAGAAAAGAGTGTTCTGCCTCTTAATCTGAGTAGGCACTCTCAATGTATTTTATTGTTCTTATGTTAAAAACCTGAACTGTATTATTTATGTAAGGCTTCAATATGCAAAGGAGCTTAAGGTTTTGCAAAGATTATGACTACGTATATATTTTTTTTCTTTATAATGTCGAGGCGAAATGTTCGACACCTTTATATGGGCCTATATAATACTGACTTATTTCAATGTATATAACATGAGTAAAAATGCCGTCGGAACAGGAATATTTATCGAGTTGCATATTCGCAGTAAATTTCAGGCCACACAGGAAGCTTGAAGGGTCTCTCGTCTTTCCGAAATGATCTGCGGAGATAAGTAGGTTGTAGGCGCGGATAGAAATTGGATAGTTGGCAAAACCGCTACTGGTGCGTTTTTAACGTTAAATAAGCTAGTACTTGATACCGTCGGTAGCTTAAATTCTTTATACCGGTCGTTATCAGTAGTCACAGTCATTAAGTCTGAGGCTTTTGTCAGGCCTATTAACTAAAATTTGCAATTAAAATTTGCAAACAGCGTGTGCGATTATGAAAAATGCGAGGATCGCAAGTTCGTATTACGTATCAGTGATAGTTAAGTAGCCTCTTTGTTATTGGGGGTATTTTTGTTGCAAAAAATGTACATTATTTAAATACACATTAGTGTAATGTAAGTGAGTTTTAGGACACAGCGATAGTATGTACTGTTGATGCTGATCGTTTGCTGCCCGCTCGCTGTTAGCAAATTTTAGATAATAGGCCTGCAGGTCTATGATTTTCATCTTCGCAGGCGAGAAGTAACACCCCGGTCTGGTGTTGATGTCCATAGCGGTGATTACTTGACCATTTTCTTTTTGTATGCATGCCTATCATGAATTTCTTTCTACAACACCGGGTTAGTTGATAAATAAAAATTTCATTAGGCCTTAAGCTCGGCCTTTACAATAAAGTTTTCAGTTAAAGCTTAGTATATGAAGTAGCTTTCGACCGCGACCTCGCCGGCATGGAATAGTTACTTTGGACTAACGCTAACTTTAACCTACGACTTCGTTTCTGTCAGACATGATTTTTGCGTTTACGCAGCGGAATCTCTCAATAGGAACGAAATCCCCCGATTTTGAAACATTCTTTATTGGTGATCCACTCCTATTAATCATAGCATGATTATATACAGCATATAATCTTTCTCGATAAATGGGTTATCTAACACTGAAAAAAATTTTCAAATCGGACCAGTAGTTCCTGAGATTAGCGCGTACAAGCAAACATACAAACTCTTCAGCTTTATAATATTATTATACAAGTAGATAAAAATAAAATTAGGTGACCCGGCTTCGTTCGCCTGCTTAACATAAAAAAACTGACAAATACTGCAAGTTACAAAGTGTTATATACAAAAGGTGCACCCGGTGTTGCGTATTGTGAATGACGTTCGGGCAATCACGACGGGGGAACCGTAAAGTGCGTTGCCGTGTCGAGCCACCGAGCCAAGTAATCACGTCAAAATGAAACATCTGTCAGATTTTTGCTTTTGACGTAAAGTGCCGTTGTTTATGTCTATTTAAAAAAATTACAGCTTTTAGAAGTATTTTTTATAATGAAATGGATGCCGTTTTTAATTTTATTTTTAAAATGTTTTTATTCGATTCATTTGTGACTATATGATGATGGTATAACATAAAATTTAATCCATTTCTACAGTAAAACTACATAGCTTGAAAATATGTACAAGGCTAGAAAAAAATACAATATCTGAAGGTTGTACAATGTCATGAATGGTTCGTGCAACACATGTATTTACGAGCTTTTATTTAACTTGCAGTGTATGTTTGTATATTAGTACATATATTTGTATATTTGTTACGGGTCAAATCTTGCAAGCTTAATTAGACCCACTTCCTCTTACACTACGGAGCGGAAATTTTGCGTAAAGTTTTCATGCTGATGATAATGCATTATTATAACAAGCATGACCTGATACTAAGTTCAGGATTGGCTCCAGACAGGAGAACTCCTCAACGGTTAACAGTACAGTTATGATTTTTTTTGTGTTTCTTTGTATTATGGACCTATAATTAAAGCTTGTGTTTTTAAATATTTGTAGGAAACCTTGTTATATTTAAAAAAATATATATATTAATATATACATATATACATATATTTTTTAATATTATTTAAAAAACAATTTATATAATCCGTGATGTTCACCAAGTTCGTGATGTTCTAGGGACTACAATAGATATTAAGAATTATTTTATTCACAATCCTTTCCGCATATACACGTCACTACATCACCGCGAAAATCACACTTATTATGACGTGTAGGTTACAGGACTCATATTCGATATAGGGTAACTACAATACGAACAAATGCATAGGGTACACACAATGCACTCAGGGATCGAAAGGGCTCAAAAAGCGCCGTTTGAAAGAGTCCTTCAAGAGAAAGTACAACCCTTTTACCATTGTTTGATAGAAAGTCACTTTCGTGTACCGGGTTACCCTTCGCAGTAATAATAGTAATGTCATGTGGTGCGAATCACTACGTGGTATAAAACGAATCGCCCTGCTCTTCTGTCTGTCTGTGTACAAGCTTTTTTCTTTTAAACCACGTAACGGATTTTGATGCAGTTTTCACTGTTATTTAAACAATTTATTACCGAAGGTTTATATGTAAAAACATTTAAATTAACTGTTTGTATAATAAAGAAAATTTAGTATTTTGTGATAAATCCGTCAAAAATTATTTTCATACACTTAAATTGCAAGCATTGGCTAAACCGTATGAGATACATTGAAATGATACAATTACTACGAGAATATTTTTGCATACAAAAGGTCGTATTAAAATTCCGCGATTGCCTATATCCAAGGTTCATTCACAATAACAATTGTTATATACTTACTGCTAAATGGATCTAAACAAAATTTTGCACGGGAATAAACTGTAATAATACAGGTTGGCTACTTTTTATTTATTTTTTTATTTATTTCTTTGGTTCACCAACACAGTATACACAAAAATAATACATTATGCATAATTTAGATAATTATGTCGTGT